>APFE030870829.1:0-42664 GCA_000404065.3 Pinus taeda | reverse complement strand
TGATCATTTACAGGAAATTGCAAATTTTGATTTGGAAACATCCCTTGAGGTGTTGGCCTTGGCTGCCATGGTATCTTTGTGCCCATGTAATACACGTTTTCCATCTCTACATTAGCTGCCATATTACAGTTCTACAAAACCTT
Source organism: Pinus taeda (assembly GCA_000404065.3). NCBI lineage: Eukaryota > Viridiplantae > Streptophyta > Pinopsida > Pinales > Pinaceae > Pinus > Pinus taeda. The sequence continues at coordinate 42,521 of APFE030870829.1, read as the reverse complement.
AACTTTAGGACAGTTAAATATATCATGATGTTCAGTACAAAAAGCACAAACTTGCATGTTTTCTAGTGGGCAGTCTTTTAATGCATGTTTCTTCCGGCACTTTGGGCAGAAAATAGCCATTATCTGATCTTCAACTTCTTGTTTCTTTTTAGCTTTTAGAGTGTCAATTTGGTTCCCTATCGTGCTTAACAGATCTGTTTTAAACTCTTCTAACATATTCCCTATTTCAGCCCTTGTGACACTTGCTGAGGCAGATTTTGTGACTTTGGATGACAGGGTTCTTTTTCCCATTTTAGCTTTGCTCCTTGAATACTTTTCGCATAATTCAGTGATTTCTTCAAAGGGTAAAACAGAAATGTCACCTTTGCCCATTAGGTTAAGGTCATCCATGTATTCCTCTCAGATACCTTTCAAGAATATTGTGCGGATCAGATCAAGAGGCATAGTTCGGTGTTTGGATTTTTGTAAGTTGTAGACAAACCGTTCTAAGTATTCCTCTAAAGTTTCATCCTCTTGTTGGCTCATTCTAAATATGTCATCTTTAGAGTCTTTGGATCTACAGTAAGGTTGATATTTCCTTAGAAATACTCTTCTCATGCCATCCCAATCAACTATAGCATGCTCACCAAGCCTCATGAACCATCTTAAGGCTGACGCCTTTAATGTCGCTGGAAAAAGTCTAAGCCTATGGGCATCATCTGTATAGCAATATGTTCAACATACAATGTCAAACTCGAACAAGAATGAGTCTGGATCTTCTGAAGCCATACTATAAAAGTTAGGTAGCACGGATGGAGGTATGTTCTTCATTTTGATCTCATCTTCTTGTGGTTCATGTATAGGAAAAGGAAAAGTTGACTCTTCTTCGTCTCTATGTCCTTGATGTGGTACTGATCCATCTCCTTCCTCAGCCATTCTAATAGGTTTCTCTGTGTCAGAGTCGCTTGTTTTAAAGAGGATATTAAAGAAAGATTGTTCGGTCACTGTGCTACTTTCTCCTTGTGTGGAATACCTAGGAAAGTACTTCTTCTGCGATTTATGTGTTAATAAAGTTTGCCTTTCGATGAGAGTAAGTCTCTGTCCTGACTTTTTTTTATCCTCTAATGCTTGTATGATGACCTCCTCAGCTGGTGTTGAATTCCTTAAAGAGTCTGCTCCTGATGCTGATGGGTTAGTTTTTGAATGGCGGGGGGTTTTTCTGAATCTACCCTGACTGTCTCTAAATCTAGGCATAAATGAACATGATTTCTAACTGTGTTTTTGGTTTTTTTTTTTTTTTCTGTTATTGAAATTTTTTTTTTCTTTTTTCTTTTAAATCCTTTAAGTACGCCTCCCCGACAACGGCGCCAAAATGTAGTGTCCTATCTAGGGTGCTAGGCTAGGCTATATTTATTATTGACCAGGGTGTGTAGACTTGGAGGCATGCGTCTAAAGTATATAGACATAAAGGATCATTAGCTAAGTCTAATCTACCTAGTTACAACGTTGTCAATAAATTCATTATCAAACTAAAACGCTGTGTATTACTGTAAACCAAGATTCAATTCATTTATCAAACTAAAACGTTGTGTATCACTGTAAACCAAGATTTTAATCCCCTTACAGAGACACCATGCATAAAACCCCTGTTCAGCAAATACTCAGCATTCATTAACAGTCATACAAGATAAAAATATATGGAAATCGTAAGCATAAGAGTTCATGACATTGCATTACAAGACAACAAGGGATCGAATCCCTTACAGGATACGATTCACGATCTCAGTGATGAACTATTCAAGCACATTCATAAACATAAATCATACGCATATCATAAACATAAACCAATTCTAATCATTGCGCATATTTAATACCCTAAGTTGCAAATGAAAGAAAACAATAGTATACCGCGTTAACGCAGGACCCATCCGCGTTCCAGAGGTATACTGGACTATTATCACGCAATTATCAAATCAATGCAAGAGATTGTGACTGCAACGATGTCCTTGATATTAAATTCAAAAAACTCTGTTTTCAAAACGAAACAATGATAATGATAAAACTGACTGACTATCCAGAATTGTCTTTACATATGGTTCTACAACCCTCGAAAATGAATATACATTCATGAGCAGGCTGTTGCCGCTTTTACCATGTCATGATTTTTGAAAATGTTTCTATCTAAACTGATTTCAAAAAGGAAACAAAACTAAAATAATTTAGAATGTGTGTTGTTGTTGCCTTTGTCGCCAACATGCCATAGTTTGACCTTCGTTGACCGCACATGTAGGAGGGTCAATTCTGCTGTGGGATAGGTATTCATCCATGCTTGGACATTCTAATTTTCATCCCTACCCTTCGCTCTAGCCTAGCTGTCATGCCACATGTCAAACAATAAACCAATTACAGGATGTTGGAACTTCCTGTAGCCATTTTGCCAAAAATTCCTAATTCGTTAACATAAAAACTCCTAAATCAATTTCAATGCAATTTAATAACTATAAGACTATTAACTAATCAATTTTCAAGGGATCTGAGAGATATATGATGAAAAGAGGTGGGCAAATGACATGTTTTATGAGGGAAAAGGAGGTCATGGAATGGTACCAACAGTTCTATAAGAGAGTTGTGGGATAGTTTGGATGTTGCAAGAGGTAGCAATGCAACTTCCTTGCATTTTGATGAAATAGTATCATCCCTGTTGTCAAAGCAGATGAGATGGAAAAATATGAAGGGCTAGAATGGTGATGTCTTATTTGTACAAGGATGGTCCCAGAACAAAAACAAAAATAAGACCTCGAGTGGGATATATAAATCTAGAGTGAGATATAAATCTCCAGGAAAACTTGTAAAGGTGTGCTAGAAATGCAAAAAGGAAGGGAACTTCAAAAAGGACTGTAAATCTAAATCTCTTGAGAAAGGAAAGGGATTTGATGATGCTCTCTTTGTAGAGGTGAAAACTAGCTCAGATGAAGGTGGAGATGTGTACTTGGCCTCTTATTCAAGTACACATGTAGATCATGAGGCATGGTTGATTGACTCAGGTGCATCTTTTCACTTCACTCCCTATAGACAGTGGTTCTACGAGTATGAGAAATATGATGGTGGTGATGTCTTCTTAGGGGTGAAAGGAATTCTAGAATCATTGGTCCCAGAAAATTCAAGTTGAAGTTGCAAGGTGGAAGGATTAGAACACTTCCAGGTGTTCTGCACATTCCTGCATTAGCTAGAAATCTAACTTATGTAAGGAGGCAGGATGATGCAGGTGTAAATACAGTGTTCGAGGAAGATACCTGCAAGATGGTTCAGGGAGCACTAGTATTGATGTGGTGACATTGGATTGGTTTGCACAATATTCAAGGTAGCACTATTATTTATGGGTGAAATAGTTTTGTGGTTCCTGAAAATGGACCTAAAATCTAGCATTCTTTGGAGAAAATACCATGATATGGCATCAAAGGCTTGGAAATATTGGACAAAATGACCTTTGAATACTTCATCATAATGGTATGCTAGAAGGTCTGTCTAATTTCTCTTTGGGTTTTGATTTTTGTGAAAATTGTGTATATGAGAAGCATAATCAGGTGAGTTTCCCCTATGGTGGTAAGAGGGTGAAACGAATATTAGAGCTTGCACACGGTGATGTGTTTAGACCTGTGTCGTTTCCATCACTGGGTATGTTTGTGTAGTATGTATCATTTATGGATGACTTATCAAGGAATAAATGGATATATTTCCTCAAGAAGAAATATGAAGTATTTGACAGGTTTAAATAATTTAAGGCTCTGGTGGAAAACCAAACAGAGAAGAAGATAAAGGTGCTGAGGATAGATAATGATGGAGAGTTTTGCAAGAAGGAATTTGAAAATTTTTGTAAGAACTGTGGTATAGCATGATAGAAGAATACTCGATACATGCCTGAGAAAGATGGAGTTGCAGAAAGAATGAACAAGATATTGATGGAAAGGGAAAGAATCATTCATAGTGGTACCGGGTTAGGATAGGAATTCTGGGTAAAGGCAATGGAGATTGCATGTTACTTGGTCAACATATCACCTTCATCAACGTTGGAGGATAAGACTCCATAAGAGGTATGGACTCGTAAAAAACCTTGTCTTTCACATTTGAGGGTATTTTTATGTGATGCATATGTACATGTTCCAAATGAGAAAAGAACAAAGTTGAATAATCACTTTGAAAAGTGCATCTTTATTGGGTATAAGGATGGATTAAAAGGTTATAAGTTTTGGAACCCACAAACAAGGAAGTTTGTTTACAACTAAGTTGTGGTGTTTAGAGAGGTGAAAGATGTTATTAAACATGAAGTCCTACCAAACGAACTTGAGAAGATAGATTTTCAGCTAAAGGAGGAAGAATCAGACTCTATAGGAAAAGAGGAACCAAAAGATGACGAGCCACAAACTCTGGCTCTGAGAAGATCAGTTCGAGAAGAAGGTAGCTAGAAAGGTATAGTCGATCTCCTTTATGTTCAAAACTTTCTTTATCTATTACTGATGATCATCCCACAACTATGAGGGAAGTAGTAGATTCAGAGGATGGAAAAATATGGAAAGAGGCCATGATTGATGAAATGGCATCTTTGCACAAAAATGAGCCTTGGGATCTGGTGGAGTTGTCGGCTGGAAGGAAACCCATTGACAAAAAATGGTTGTTTAAGACGAATATGAATGTAGAAGGAAAGGTGGAGAAATACAAAGCTCGATTGGTAGAAAAAGATTATTGCAAAGTGCTAGGAATTGATTTTGGTGATATTTTTTCTCCTCTTGCCAAGGTGGCTTCTCTTAGGTTAATTTTATCTTTTGTTGTTGCTTTTTATTTTGAGGTAGAATATATGGATGTGAAGACAACATTTCTTCCCGAGGATCTAGAAGAAGAGAGCTACATGAAGAAACCCAATGGATTTGTGGCGAAGGTTAAGAAAGAACTAGTATGCAAGTTAAAAAAGTATTTTTATGGGTTAAAAATAGTCACCAAGGATGTGGTATTATAAATTTAATACATTTATACGGGGACTTGGCTTCACCAAAAGAAAAGTAGATAATTGTCTATATTTTAAATTAATTGGTGACCATGTTACTTATCTGGTCTTGTATGTGGATGATATGTTCTTTTTTGGAAATGATAAAGAAATTATTCAAGATTTGAGGAACCAATTGTCCTCCAAATTTGACGTGCAATATCTTGGTGCTGCAAACTATATTTTGGGCATGGAAATTAAATGAGATTGGGCAAAGAGGAAGCTCTCGGTAAACCAAAGGAAGTATGTCGAGACAATAATGCAGAGGTTTAATATGTGTGATAGTAAACGGTGAAGGTTCCTATTCCTGTAGGTGTAAAGTTATCTCCTAAACAATGTCCCATGTTCCATATGCAAGAGGACATGTCCCATGTTCCATATGCAAGTGCAGTCTGTAGCCTGATGTATGGAATATTTTGTACTAGACCAGAAACTACACATGTAGTGGGAGTATTGAGCAGGTTTATGTCAAAACTAATGAAGGTTCATCTAACAATAGTGAAGTGGGTTTTAACGTAATTGTGTGGCAGTAGTGATTATGGTTTGTGCTACCAAATGAAGAATGAGATTGGATAGAGTTTTGGACATATGTGGCTTTTCTTTATGTAGAATGGGATAGAGATCTAAACTAGAGAAGCTCTCCTAGTGTATATGTGTTTAACCTATTTGGAGGTGCACTCAGTTGGATGAGAAAGAGATAGTTTGTTGTGGCACTTTCAACTATAGAGATAGAATACATGGTAGCCACTCTTGCAAGCAAGGAAGTAGTTTCATTAAAGATATTGTGTTCAATTATGGTTTTAGTACAATGAGCTATAAGGATAGACTGTGATAGCCAAAGTAAAATTTTCTTGGAAAAGAACCCTTCTTATCATTCAAAGACAAAGCACATTGATATTCAGTATCACTTAGTGAGGGATATGGTTGAGGAAAAAATGGTGTTGCTAGTAAAGGTGGACACTTTGAAGAATACTATAGATGCATTGACAAAGTCTGTGAGCATTGCAAAGTTCTCTAGGTCTAGACAAACAATGGCCATTGTTGGGTTAGATCAATGACTGAGCTTTCCTATGGCCCCCTGTAGAAAGAAAACAACAAGTGGGGGAATGTTGAGTTGTGTTATATTCTTTCCATGACTACCCCACACATGAGGGGTCATAGGGGGGTGGTGACCCCCCTTGTACATTGTGCTGGGCATTGTCACGGGATTTTCAGGGGGGTGGGAGCCCCCTCCACAAGGTCTAGGGCAACGCCCCAACAATTTATTTTTTGGACCCTATATTAGGTGGGCAGACATACCTATGGTTTTGTGCATGCATTTCACACATACTTTTGGGCATGATAGTTTAATGTCCATGGTACTTTATAGATCTGGTCAAGGGAACTACAGTTATGTTGTAATCCAGGGTTAATGGATTGGGATTTATGGATGTTTCAACATGTATATACATGTATTGTAACATTGAAAGGAACATAATGAAATATCAATTTGGTAGTCCCAAATTTGGGATCCAGGGCAAAATATCTGTGTATAATTGTTTTACGTTTTATGCTCTTTCCATTGTTTTTTTTTGTTTTTACAATTCGTATGCAGGTAACTTATGTACAGGGTTTAAACCTACAATGGGGAGCAGGGGAAATATTTGGCCCAATTGTGAGCTAAAATCTCTATAGCTAGGTACCATGAACTAACTGTGTAGTGAATATAGAATGAACTCATGTAGGTGAAATGAAATATCTCTATAGAATGGCATACACTCATTGATTCTATATTTTTGTTTGACATGGAATAATGGGTACTTGATGTAGGTCACACTAGGGGTATATACATTCAATACATGTACATCAAAAACATTTACTCACATATCAAACTTCTTCTTGGCTAGACACTCATGGACCAAAATTTTACCAGATACGACACACTAGTCTCCATTGACCACATGTACAGAAAGATAGCTTCCATGATATAGAAGGATGACGCTAATTGAAATAAAAGTCATCATTCCTCCAAACCCAAGCTCCTCTCTCGATAGCAGTAAGGAACCCATTCAATTAGAGGCACTAACCTTGATCCCACCTATAGAAGATTTTATATCAAATTCTCTTAAGTTACATGGATTACATTTGAAGGGCCTAAATTTTCTAAAAACTCGTGAGGTCGAACTACAACATTTAGTGTGCCAGATTTAGCTAACATGACTAGATTTTGGACAAAATCGATTCTGAAAATTTATATTTCTACATTTCATAGGAACTGTCTAACCACTCAAATTTTAAAGTGTAAACCTACTTTATAGATAATAAAAATACTAACTTTACAAAAAATAATAATAGTAGATAAAATTGAAACTCTAAGAAGATGTATTACTCTTCTGTAGATATTAATTAAGAAAATAAAATCAAACTAAATTCATGATAATGTTTTCTCTCTGTGTAAATCTTAAGTCTAAATATGTTTTTTCACAATAAAATTTTTAATTTATAAATGTATATTATAAAAATATAATTTTCTATTATCATTTTTATTTATAAACGTTTATGCATAATTATAATTATATATATTTTTCATTCAATTTAATAATATAATAAATTATCATAATTCTAATTTCTAAATTTTTAATATTTTAGAAATATATTATTTTATTTTAGTTCTAAATTTATAAAATAATCATAAAAATGCTATAATTTAACAAGTGCTACAAATGGACAAAATGCAACGATCGAAGCAAAGTGAAAATACTGGAGGGATGAAGAACTAGGTTTTGAGCTAGGGTTTGATGCTAGTAACCATGGCAGATTGTGGAGGAATGAGTTTTCCTCCCCCCTACAGTCACATAGCTACGAATAGAAGCAAGGAAAAGGATCTACACAGCTTCAAGAAACCAATGGAGGCGATAACAAAGGATACCAATACAAGAAATATCAGGAATCATGAACAAAGAGTAAATCATGAGGAAGATAGCAGGGAGAAGAGGAAAGAGGGTAGCAATTATAAAGATGCACCCCTAAAGGTGACAGGGATATGCAAACCCAAGACGACCAACACTCCTAGGGCCATTTTGAGTGACCCAGTGCTGCTGGTACATACGGATCACATGACATAACATGAAATCATATGCAAATTTATGGCGATCTGGCCAACAAAGAAAGCTTTACACACATGGATAAGAAACCACTGGAAACCCAAAGGGGAAATAAACATGAACCTTGGTTCTAACAGCTTTTTTATGGTGGTGTTCACGAGCTTAGAAGATAAAGATAGAGTGTTTGAGGGAGGACCATACTTCTACACTGCTGCAGGTCTTTACATGCAACCATGGGTGATAAATTTTGTCCCATAGTGAGAAAAATTCACCTCAGTACCGGTCTAGATAAGACTATACTCCCTTCCTTTAGCTTATTGGCTGCCAGAGTCCTTGAAAGCTATTGGCAATAAACTAGGTCATTTTATTAAGATGTGAGATGTGACATTAAGAGGAAAATACACTTCTTTCGCTTGAATCTATGTGGAAATGGACCTGTCTTGAGCACTCTCAGAAGAGACCAATTTAGAAGTTTATGATGAAGAATGGGCACAGATGGTAGACTATGAGCACATACCATTTAGATGCTGTAAATTCCATGAACACAGGCACCTTTACAGCGACTCCCCATCAAATAAAGTAGAAAACAACAAAACAACCACCACAAGTAAAGATCCCTAGGGTTTCACCAAGATAGCGGGAAAGGGGAAAGGAGGAAAAAGGAATCAAAAGAAAATCAACAAGGATGGACAACGGAGCCACAACAGTTGCAAAATCTTAGAAGAAGATACAAGAAATAAAGGGAAAAACTAGGGATGAGAGACTAAAATAGATAAGAAGGACAAGGACACTAGTATGGAGGACATACCAGAGAACAACCAGCTACAGGATGATACATCAAGATTTATGGAGCTCAATAGGGACCATGAGTTGACCCCGAGTGACGCAATAACGGAGGACCATGAACTATAGGAGATTATTGAGAAGGAAAACTTGGATCTGGAAAACAATTTGGAATAGGGTATTACCAAAGGAGTTGACTCCCTACCAAAGAAAGAGTTTAATAGGGTTCAACAGCTCTTCCTATGGCACTCGCAGATGAAGAATTCTGGAGTCAAAAGAAACCATGATAGTGGAGAAAATAAAGGGATGAAGATAATGGAAGAAACATAGGGACAATCCTCCAAGGACACGGGAAGGAAAAGAGGAAGGAAAAAACAGAATGAGCTGCTCGCAGAATCTAGAAAAATCATGATCAACTCAGGTAAGATGAAATATCTCACCAATTACTCGTTTACAAACCTATCTTAATGAAGTTTGTCACATGGAATATCAGGGGTTTAGGAAGTAAAAGGAAACAAATAAATCTTAGCAGTAGAATAAAAGAAGAAAAACCCGACATGGTGTTCATTCAGGAAACTAAGTGTTTGATGGATAAAATCAAAGAAGTCCACAGTAGTTGTTTAAGCAGGTTTGAGTATCTAGAAGTTAAGGTAGACAGCTCGGTAGGTGGGATACTAACTCTTTGGAACCCCTAAAAACTTAGCATCTTAGGTTCGGAAGCATCCATGAACTATCTTTTGATGGTAATACAGCCTATGGGTGATAAGGAAAATTACATGATGACAAATTCCTACGGACCTCAAACACTACAAGACAAACTCAAGCTTCTCACCTCACTTGAGGAGCTCAGAAGAAGATATCCCGATCTACCCTAGATTCTCGTAGGAGATCTCAATATGATCAAATCTCTTACAGAGAAGAAAGGTGGCACTAGAACACTAGGAAGGGACTGTACTGCCTTTAAGAACTTCATTGTTAACATGAGATTAGTGGATGTTGAAACAATAAATGGAATCTTCACCTAGAACAACAAGAGGGGGGGGGGGCTTCTCAATTCAACTCTAAACTAGATAGATTCTTAATCTCGGAGAACCTTTTCTAAGAGGACTTGACATGTCAGTAGTTATCCTTCCATTTGGAGGATCAGACCACTAGCCTATCCATCTTGAAGCCACTTTTATTGGCTCACTAAGGAACAGACCTTTCATATTTGAAAATGTCTGGCTCTCTAACTCTAACTTCACTATCAACATTGAGAAATTGTGGACGAAAAAGTTGCCCTATCACAACAGTAAAATGTACATGCTACAACAAAGAATTAAACACATCAAAATCAAACTCAAAGATTGGAACAAAAAGCAATTTGCTAACATTTTCAAAGCCAAAAAAGAACTTGGACATCAAATCCAGGAGATCAATCAAATTATTATTACAGGTGGCTTCACAGAGGGAAGGAATTCACAATCTGTTGTTTTTTAGAAGGAATGGGATGATATATGTAGGCAAGAGGAGATTTTCTGGAGACATAAATCAAGAGTTCAATGGATCAAAGAGGGGAAAGAAACACAAAATTCATTCACAAGTCAACTCTAAGTCACAAGTCACATAACTGAATTTTGAAACTCATAGATACTCAAGGGAAAGAGATGGTCACCCACAAAGAAATGGAGCCTCTCCTAACGTAACACTTCCTTAGCATAACGACGGAGCCACTCTTAGACAAGCCATAGTTTATTAAGAAATTCACAAGGTACATCCACAAGCTTGTAACGAGGGAAGACAATCATAATCTCAATCGACCAATATCTGAAGATGAGGTCAGGAAAGTTATCAACGAGATGCAAAATGGCAATGCCCCTGGCCCGAATGGCTTTAATGTAGATTTTTTTCAAATCTTGTTAGAAAACAGTCAAACAAGGCATCCTAGATGCAGTGGAAGACTCAAGAAGATCCAAATCGGTCTTGAAGGCTCTCAATGCCTCCTTCATTGCTTTAATTCCGAAGTAAAAAAAAGACATCACACCAGACAAATTTAGACCCATAGCTCTATGTAATGTGGTGTAAATGATTATATCCAAAGTAATCACTAATAGACTCAAGCCACTCCTTCCAACTCTCATATCTGAGGAGCAAACTGGTTATGTGGAAGGAAGACAGATTCTCAACAATATCATATAAGCACATGAAATGGTTTACTCCTTGAAAAGCGATAAACAAGCTGGAATGATCATACTACTTGAGCTAGCAAAAGCTTATGATAAGCTAAGCTGGTCTTATATCAAAGAAATGTTGAAAGCTTATGGTTTTGAAAACAATTGGATAAGATGGGTCATGGCCCTAGTTCCATTCACTAGTTTATCAATCTTGCTCAATGGTTCACCCTCAAGGACTTTCACACCTTCTAGGGGACTAAGACAAGGCGATCTACTCTCCCCCTTCCTCTTTTTGCTCATGATGGAAGGACTAGGACGAGGGATAAAAATGGCAAGGGCTGAGGGAAGAATCCAGGGTTTAAAATTCATCACAGATGGTGAGGTATCAACTCACCAGCAATTTTTAGATGACACTATGCTACAGCGCATTCCCACAGCCAAGGAAGCCAAATCTTTTAAACAAATCCTGAACGACTTTGCCATGGCGGCTGGTACAGAGGTAAGCCTCGACAAATCAAAAGTTTTCTTTTTTAACACTCACATTGCTATTCAAAGAAACCTCACTAGAATTCTAGGGTTTCAAAGGGATCAGTTACCCTCTAAATACCTTGGTATCCCCCTTACAGACAAACCACTAAGTAGGGAAGTGTGGGAGCCTGTTGTTAAGAACTTTAGGAAAGAATAAGGAAGTGGACATGAAGATCTTTGAATTTAGCAAGGTGCCTTGTACTTACAAAAGCTATCCTCCAGGCCATACCTATCTTCATGTTGTTAGCTCTACCTGTGCCTAAAGGAGTTCTGGAGAAGATTAGGAACATGCAAAGAGATTTTCTTTGGGAAAAAGGGTTGGGGAAAAAGAAATGGGCACTAGTAGCTTGGGATAAGCTTTGCAAACATAAAACCCATGGAGGTTTGGAGCTTCATGACCCCGAAACCCTTAGCAGAGTCTTAAGTGCAAAACTCTGGTGGAGATGGCTAAAGGTATCAGTGTCCCCTTGGGAAAAGGTTTGGAAACAAAAATATGCAAAAATTTAGCAGGAGAGGGATCATACTCAAATGTTATGGCTTAACAAGGGCTCCCACATCTGGAATCTTTCTTGGGAAAATAGAAGAATTATCCAGAATCATAGTTTCTGGGAGATCCGAGATGGGATCTTGGCAAGATTTTGGGAGGATAATTGGCAACAAGAATCAAACCTATTTAGGGAAGAACTAGCTAATCTCAAGAATGACACTGAAAACAAAGGTTTGTATCTGGTTAAGGATTTCTGGGATCAGGACAGGAGCAATGACGAATGGAGAACTTGAAAGGATCTAGGTTACAAGGAAGAGAGCCCTTTGAAAGATTAGGCAAACTCTCTGGCTATGGATTTGGAACAAAGGAATATTTTTGTTTCAAATTCCTTCTATCAACTAAGATGGGGAAGGAACACAGAAGGTAAATTTAACCTCAAAGAAGCCAAGAAAATAAACACAAGGTGTGCTTATCAGTACCTAAATGACGACTGGAAGAACCTTTGGCAGGACCCACATTGGTTGAAAATAAAGATCTTCATATGGTTGGTTCAAAAAAAGAAAATTATAACTTGGTATAATCTTCTAAAGAAAGGTTCTGTCAGCCCATCCAAATGTCCTCTGTGTGGTACACAAGAGGAGACAATGGAACACTTACTCAACCTTTGCCCTTTCACATCTACCCTGTGGGATTTGGTGGCCTCAGTTTTTAGACAAACTGAGAAAAATAGCCTCAGCATTGCTAACACTCTGAGTATGTGGAGAAGAAACTTCTCGAGTAATGAGATCATAAACAACGCTTGGACTCTGGTTCTAGGCTTCCTAATTTGGAATGTATGGAAAGAAAGAAATGGCAGGATTTTGAAAAGCAAAATAGAATCAACCCAAAATATTATTGCACAGATTTTAAGACAACTCAAAGAAATTGTTGGTACCATGTTATGGGGACCTACTAAGGCACCGACTGGGGCCCAAGATGATAGTATAATGCTATGATTGGGTCTCCAGTTGTTTGTTCCCTAGAGCACACACAACGATGTTAGACAGATAAATGTTGGTAAATTTTTTTCACAACCTCCACCGTATGATTTCTTGAAAATAAACATAGATGAAGCCTCTAAAGGTAACCCTGGGATGGCTGGATTTGGTAGAGATATCAGAAATGAGAAGGGGTGTATAAAGGACATCTTTCATAGTCATCTAGGCATAGCCACAAACAACGTGGCAGAGCTCATGGCCTTAAAGCACTACCTAGAAATACTGATTGAGGCAAATTCTCATAGTATCATTATTGAAGCTAACTTAGAATTGGTTATTAAAGTGGCTAAGCATCTTTCCAATAGCAAAGCATCTGAAAAATTTTCCACACAATGGTGACTTTTGCAGGCATTTCAACGCATACATTCACACCTACAAACCCTGGGACCAGCTAGACTTGTACATGTGCGTGAAAAAGAAAATATGCTAGCTGATCATTTTCCAAATGAAGGAGTGGTATGCAAAGAGAGTTACAAAAGATATGAGTGGCATTCAACAACCTTGGGAAAATTACGGGAGGATTGTCAAAGACAAGCAGACAAAGACATGGAAGAACTCCACACCACCAGGACTGAACACGAAGGAAGGCCAGAGGAAACTAGAGAAAGCAAAAGTGTAAGCCTTTCATAGGCGAAGAAAGAAGAAAATGGCACAAAAAAGGTGTCTCCATAAGAGAAAAGATCTGGATAAACAACATCCACCTTTTTCAAGCACTGACTGTGGATCACAATTACCTGCACAATCGAAGGGATATCGGGTGGAAAAGTAAGCGAAGGATAACCACCTTTTCGGACCCGATACTTTATAGATTGGTGGTTTATATTCCTTTTCGGGTCTGATTGGAAAATTAAAGGATGTGCAACTTTCCGCACTAATTTCATGGAAAAGCACCAAATCTTCAAGGGCTGGATCGTACAAGTATCGAGCTCAAAAAGTTCTCGTAAATTGAGTTTCAAGCCCGACCTGAGGCTTTATACATTGGTGATTTATATTCCTTCTCGGTTCTAATTAGAAATTAAAGGATGTGCAACTTTCTACTCTGATATCATGGAGAAGCATCAGATCTTCAGGGGCCATATCTTATGGTTATCGGGCTAAAAAAGTGCTTGTAGGTTTAGTGTCAAGCTAGACCCAAACTTTGATTAAAATTTGGCTTTCTCTCTTTTTTCAAGTCCATGTTCCGATTAAATAGGGATGCTTGTTACCTTTTAGATAGTCTTTATGACTGTCAGTTTTCACAAAATCCTGGATGGGTTTTTGTAAGCCTCCCATTGAGGGTATCAAGTTATTTGTGTTTGTTATAGCCGGTTAACTATAAAAAACATGTGTTAGACTGTTCTGGTCCTTACCTTGTAAGGATTTGTAAATTATGTAATCTATCTTGCGGTTAATAGAAGGTTCCACTCTTATTTCACAAAGAAAAAGAAAGAAGTGCTACAAAGAAGCTTAGTCCCTAACATTGAAATTAAATATTATATTGCTACAAAATTTGGATATAGAAATTTCTAACATGATACATATAAAGAATACTATAAATATTTAAACTCATATTAATATAATATTAAGAAGATTAATATATAAGCTAACATAAAATGATTACACTATGAAATTGTCTTAGAAGGCACAATGATATTCATATTTATATGACAAAGTTTGACAATCTATATTTCCCCCCAGCCCCCCACCTCCCAAAATAAATCCTTGTAATTTTGTTATGAAATAGTGACTTTGGTAAGACTTGTTAAATTCTTATTTACATTATGTGCATATACAACTAAATTGATGTCACATTCGTATATATATGAATTACAATTTTTTTGTATATTGCACAATTACATTGTGTTATTTTGGGAAGACACTTGACATGACGCTAGACTATTTCCTATGCAAGAACTGATAATGTGAAAATTGTGAGAGATTTTTCTTGGCTTTCTAATAGGTAGTCAATGTTTTGAAATAAATGAAGAAAAAATATTTATTAATTATTCTATTATTTTTCTAAAAATTATCACACATCATCTAATAATTTTGAAAAATAGTGGAGAAAGTAGGAATTCTAGAGTGGAGAAGGGAAAGTTTATAATTATATGAAAATGTTATGAAACCAGCTCACAAAAAGATAGAAAAGAGAGATCAATGCCTTAGAATTCAGCCTCTTCGAGGGGGAAACCTCCTTTACATTACACAAATGAACAATTTTTTATGATACAAATGAACATACCTCCTTTCTATATATAGGAGTCTAAGGGGTCATAATGTAATCAAAGCCGACATAACAATAATAATGTAAGGGCACAATAATAACAATAGTGGGCTTCTATGGGGCACAAAAGTAACAATATGGGTACTATATGGGTACATCAATATAAAAAGGGGGTTGTACTAATAACGATAAGGTGTTACACTAGTAGTACAGGGGCCTAACATGCCCCTCTCCTTCAAAAAGTGTTGTCCTCAATGCTTGAGTAGTTCTTGATGCTTCTGTATAAAATTCTTGTCCTCCCATGTGGAATCTTCAGCGGGTAAGTTCATCCACTTTGATGAGATACTCTGAAATTGATCGATTTGTAGCTGTCGAGTCTTGTTTCTGTGACTGCTCCAATTCCAATATGATTTTTCCTTCCTTCAATTTCTAGCAATATTGTTTGAATTGGATCTTGCAACTTTGAATAAATGGTCATACTTCTTAGTCCTCTCTTTTCAATCCCTTTATTCTTTTTCCCCATTGTTGTTGGATAATAAAAATAAGCACAAAACCAATGCTTCCACATCCTCATCCTTTCTTGAGAGTGCATCTGCAACAAAATTTTGCTTTCCTTTTCTATAGATGATGTCAAAGTCATAACCCAACATATTTGTGACCCATTTTTTTTGTTCTTCTAAAGATAATAGTTGTTCTAAAAAGTATTTAAGACTATCATGATCCATTTTTACCTTGAAGTGTCTTCCCATTCAGTAAGGTCGCCATTTCTTAAGTGCATATAGTATTGCCAAAATTTCCTTCTCATAAATAGCTCGCTTGAGATGTAGCAGTAAAAATACCCTATCACCTACATCAAAACATTTTTCACTACGATGTTGATCTACCTGTTGTTTCATTTGATTTTGCACCAAAGTGGCATTATCATTTAAGAGTTGGAGAACTTGTTGTTGATGCTCAATGTGATATTTCATTGCTTGAACCTTTTTCTTCTTGATATGTCCTTTTATCTTTACAGTTTCAGGAGTGGTAATTTCTTCCAATCCTTTCCAAGATATGGTCAGATTCATTTCTTGATGCTCGATGTGATCTTTCACTTCTTGAACATTTTTCTTCTTGATATGCCCTTCTTGATAGTTTGAGGTGTGGTAATTCAGACCAATGAATTACAAGATATGGCTGGATTCATTTCTTATTTCTTGATGTGATCTTTCACTTCTTGCACCTTTTTCTTCTTGATATGTCCTTCTATCTTGAGAGTTTGAGGAGTGGTAATTCTTGCCAATGCTTTATAAGGTATGGTCTGATTCATTTCTTCTTTCTCTGGGGTTGGGTCATGGCATATATCCTCTTCTTTTGATTTTTCTTGATCCTTTTCTTCCTCCTATTCATACTCTGTGTAAAATAATTTCTTCTCAACACACTTATGATCTTTAGTGCATTTTCTATCACAATTGTAACAAAGCCCTTTTTCTTTTTTTTCTTCCAATTGTTGTGGTGTAACGCTTGTAGGTTGTGGAAGGCTAGAAGAAACAACACTTCCATCTATATAGTTGTGAGGGGTAGACTTACTTGTTGCCATAATTTTACTTTCTACTATGTAACAAAGCCCTTTTACTCTTTCCAATTGTTATGGTGTTGCTCTTTGTATCCTCATAATGTGCTATCATTTCCTCTGTGAAAATTGACCACGTAACAAGTTGTTTACGAGAAAAAATCCCTTTGTACCATAAAATTGATCCGGTTCTAAATATGAATATGCAAGACATACCTTTTTTAATAGTGGTACACCATGTAGATCAAAATATTGCTCCATCTAAAGTATCCAATTTACCAGAGCCTTGCCATCAAACTTCCTCATCTTGCTTTTTCTTGATTTTATGAGCTTGATCTTGAAATGACTATAGCTCTGTATTTTTATATATTTAAGTTTTGAAATCGCAATCTACAGTAGCCCTTTGTATCCTCTTTCCAATGCCACTAGTCTGATCCAAGTTGGATTCTCCAAGGAAGAGTTATGCCAAATCTCCCACGATGACCTGATTATGGACCTTTCCAAAAGAGCAAACTTGTATGAAGTGCCACGTGTCACTGTTTTGACTTTAGTATCTGAAAAATATACACAAGAAACTATAGTGAGTCCTCTTTCTGTAACTTCTTACGAAATTTCAATCTAATGCTGAAAACAAAAGTTATGACGATTTTCCCGAAGTCACCCATTTGGAATGAAATTCAAGAGTCTGTAAAAAGGCCAAATTCCTCAGATCATATCTCTGCAAATATAGTGTGAAAAGTTTTGAAATTCAGACCCAATGTTCAGTGCGATTTTTTCTCAAATGGGTTTTTTGTTTCGCTTCTGAAACATTTCAGAAAAAATTTATAGCGAAAATGCCACGATGACCTATTTGGAGCAACAAAACCCTAGAATCCAAACCTCTCATACCAAATGTTATGAAACCAACTCAAAAAAAGAAAGAAAAGAGAGATCAACGCCTTAGAATTCAGCCTCCTCGAGGGGGAAACCTCCTTTACATTACAAAAATGAACAATTCTTGGATGATACAAATGAAAATACCTCCTTTATATATATATGAGTCTAAGGGGTCATAATGTAATGAGAGCCGACATAACAATAAAAATTTAATGGCACAATAATAAAAATAGTGGGCTTCTATGGGGCACAAAAGTAACAATTTGGGGACTATATGGGTACATCAATATAATAAGCGGGTTGTACTAATAACAATAAGGGGTTACACTAATAGTTAAGGGGCCTAACAGAAAATTTCATTGCAAAATTGAGGATGCACATAAATGATAAAATTAGAAGGACCGATCAAAATCAAGAATATAATAGAAATGAAATAAGAATGTATCCTCTATTTGACTTTTAGGACTATATATACATAACTTAGAAAATTTAATAATAAAGAATAGAGAAAATATACTATAAGAAGTTATGCCTTTTTATTGTTAGTTTATGTGGATGATGTTATGTTTTTAACAAATCATAAAAATACTTGTGATAAAAATATAAAATATTTATATATAATAGTGATTTTTTTTCTTAGGTTAATATTCATTGTTTATTATTAGAAATAGATAACCATGAGCATGAATGTCTTATATTTCTAGACATAATAAATGAAAAAAAAGTAGTATGAAAAAATTTCATATGGTTGTTGTTTGAACTAGAAAGTTAGTTAAAGAATCATGGAAGAGGGTTATCTATGTTATAAATAGTAAATTAAAAAAAATAAGAACAACAATAGTTTTATAAACTTGTATCAAGCATGAGGAGATAAATTTTTCCTTCATCTGTAAGTCAAAGGTAGTCCTGACAAGTACAAATTTGAATGATCTTCTAGAACAAATTAAAAACATGTTGAATGCATTTATTGATATTATAGTAGATGAATTACGTGGTGAATTGACTCCCATTAGAGGTATTATCCATCATATTGATCTCATTCCAGTTGCTAGCCTTCCAAACAAAGTAGCTTACAGAATGACTCTAAAAGAGAATGAAGAGATTAAAAATCAAGTGCTGGATTTGTTGGATAAAGGTCTCATCAGAGAAAGTCTAAGTTTATGTGTTGTTCCGAGTGTTAACTGCACAGAAGGATGGTGGATGGAGAATGTGGAGAGATTCTTGAGAAATAAACATAATCATCATTAGGTATAGGTTTCCATTACCCCGTATCGATGATCATATAAATTGTCGAGGTGGTGTTGCATATTTTTCTAAAATAGATTTAAAAAGTGGATATCGCCATATCAGAATTAGAGAAGGTGATGAATGGAAAACAACATTTAAAACTAATAATGGCTTATATGAATGGTTGGTAATGCCCTTTGGACTTAGCAATGCTCCGAGTACTTTTATGAGGCCAACGAACGAATTTTTAAAAGAACTCATTCAAAAACTTGTTATAGTTTACCTTGATGATATATTAATCTATAGTCAATCAGAAGAAGACCACTTATGACATCTTAAGATGGTTTTAATGAAGCTATAACATG
Source organism: Pinus taeda (assembly GCA_000404065.3). Lineage (NCBI taxonomy): Eukaryota > Viridiplantae > Streptophyta > Pinopsida > Pinales > Pinaceae > Pinus > Pinus taeda. Next base: position 23,210 of record APFE030870829.1, on the reverse strand, counting down.
AGAAATTGTTAATTAATCTAAATAAGTGTAGTTTCATGAAGACATAACTATTGTACTTAGGCAATTTTATTTTAAGTAAAGGCCTAAAGATAGACCAAGAGAAAGTGAAGGCCACAATCCATTGGCTAACTCCAAGAACAATTTCAGAGGTCATAAATTTTCATGTATTGGCAAGTTTTTATAGGAAATTTATCAAAAATTTTAGTGGCATATGTGCTCCAATTCTAGAAACTATTAAAGAGAAAAATTAACCATTCCATTGGAATGAAGTAGCTAATAAAATTTTCCAATTATTAAAGAAAAATATCACAGAACAACCTATTTTAGCACTCTTATATTTTAATAATTTATTTCAAGTTTAGATTGATGCCAGTGGAACTACAAAAGGAGTTGTCTTAAGTCAAGAAGGAAAACCAATTACCTACTTCAGTGAAAAACTTAATGAGGCCAAGGAAAAATATTCTTCTTATGATAAATAATTTTATGCCATCATACAAACTTTAAATAAATGGAGACATTATCTTATGCCAAAAGAGTTCATCCTCTACATAGATGATCATGCTTTATAGTATATAAAAAATCAAGCAAAATTGAGTCAAAAACATGTTAAATGGATTGAATTATTACAAAATTTCACATTTTTGATCAAGCATAAAAGTGGGCAACCAAACAAAGTGGCATATGCATTATGTAGAATCAATTTAATTTTGCAAGAATTTCAAGTAAATGCCTTGGGACTTGATGAATTGAAAGATACATATCGATATGATCTAGATTTTAAGGAAATTTATGCAATTTTTCAAAATCTTGTCTGTAGAGATAGAACTCCATGGCTAGATTATATGATACATGATGGACATCTATTTAAAAGGAAATCTATTGTGCATTCATAGGTGCTCCATGAGAGAAAATGTGTTGAAAGAAAAACATAGTAGAGGATTAGGAGGTCGTTTTGGCCAAGATAAAACTTTAGAACAATTACAAACATTCTCTTACTCGCTTCGCATTTCAATAGATTTAAGAAAATTTGTGGAAATATGTAGCATATGTTAATATGCAAAAGGAGGAAGTCATAAGAGTGGATTAGATCAACCTCTACCAATACCAAATCGAGCATGGGACTCCATCAGCATGGATTTTTTATTAGGCCTGCCCAAAACACAAAGCGGAAATGATTCAATATTTTTTGTGGTTGATAGATTCTCAAAGATGACACATTTTATAGCTTGTAAAAAGACAAATGATGCAACTAACATAGAAAACATATTCTTCAAAGAGATAGTTAGATTGGATGGATTTCCTGCAAATATTATTTCTAATAGAGACACCAATTTTGTGCGTCATTTTTGGAGAACTGATGGAAAACATTGGGAACCAATCTCAGTTTTAGCTTGCCATATCATCCCCAGACTGATGGTCAGACAGAGGTGGTAAAATAGAAGTCTTCGAAATATATTAAGGTGTTTAGTAAATGAACATCCCAAACAATGGGATTAGGTACTTTGTTAGGAAAAATTTGGATATAATGATTCACCTAACATAAGCACATGATTAAGCCCATTCAAGATTATTATCGAATGCCTCTAAGAGGGATTTTTGAATTGGGTAATCTAGGAAAAAAACAATTCAAAAGTGCATATGGTGAAGATTTTGCAACAAGTATGCATGAAATAGACGACATAGTCAAGCATCAACTACAAGAAAGTAGTAGCAAGTATAAACAAAGGGTGGATCCAAAAATAAGACATATGGACTTTAATGTTGGAGATATGGTTATGGCACACATTCAGAAAGAAATATTTTCTAAAGGGGATTGTAATAAATTAAAATTGGAAAGGATTGGACCATGCAAATTGTTGAGGAAATTTTCCTTGAATGCTTATGAAATAGAAGTACCCAAAAACTTTGGTATTTCACCAATATTTAATGTTTAAGATCTATAACCCTTAAAGAAACCAATGGATGACTCTACAAATGCACTTGTTCATGAAAAAGTTCAGTGGGAGAATCAACTACCTTCTGCAGTAGCAAAGCAGATTGAATCCATCATCGATCAAAGAGTAGCTAAAAGGAGCACAAACAAAGAGTATTTTAAATACTTGGTTAAATGGAGAAATCAATCAGTTGAAGATGCTACTTGGATGAAAGCAATAGAGATTTCAAAAAATGATACTAGTATTGAGGAACTTTAGAAACAAAGAATATCAATGTATTTTTCCTTCACTGGTAGTACGATGCATCAACATCTCATGTTTAATTTTTGCGTAATTATTTAATTAAATAATATAGCATTTTCTAGAATTAGTGAGTCATTCTGGAATTAATTAGGAGATAGGGAAGTTAGGATAGAATCCTAAAGTTGAGAGGATAGCTCTCAACTTCCTCCAAATATGTAGGAGGAAGTTTCTGTAGAAGAGATACGAGAGACTTCTCTCCTCTAAATAAATAACCATGTAATTGTTTGTAATGATCATGTTTGGAAGTGGTTTTATTCATAATAAAATACATGTTGTTTTTAATTTTTTGTGCATTGCACCAAGATATTATGCATTTGCGTGTTTTTATATGCATTTATGTGTTTTGATGCTAAACCCTAATGTGGGTATATGTCGTATTTATTGAGTATATTGTGAGACGTCAATTTATATGAATATATTCGTGAACCCTAGTTAGGGTTTGGTGATAATATGCTTAAATGCCATTGATTTTTTTGTATTATGTTGTGTGTTGTGTTTATATAACATATTTTACAGTTCGGTCTATTGTTATTTATAACCATAGTTTGCGTTTTGTGATTATATGTATAAATCCTAATTCTGTGTAAATGGAATTGGTTGAAGTGTTATGTTGATTGATTGTTAATTACGTATGCAATTTTACATTTTTAATTGGTATTGTAGATTTCCTTGGAGGAAATGTTTGAAAATAATAATAAAACTTCGCCTAATTATAACTTTTAGTCATAAATATAAGGATCACCTAATCAACAGTTAGGTCACTAGCAAGTTATGTACCTGAATTTCGAGAATATAACAATGGCTGAAGTTTTATTGATATATTTCAAAGATTTGATCCCATATAGGTTTGAAGTTTTTACTTATAATACTTTGATATCTCTTTTCTACAATTACATAGGTGTGAACTGAATTTTATTTGTCAAGTGAAATTTATTGTAACTTTCACAAAACATGTTGCTTTTATGGCCATTTCCCACATGAAAAAATGTGTATTAAGTCATGTATCCAATTCTTTAAATATAATTTTGAACCTTATATCTGAGGTACTATTGTATGTACCTTGAAATCTATAAATATTTCACATTCTAAAAATTCATAGAGAAGAAGATAGAAGAAAAATATCAAGTTGGTGTAGTTAAAATTTGTTTCATGAATTTTCACAAACCCTCACTTCCGTAGAGTAACATTACGAAATTATAGTGAACCAAATTATGAAATTTGAAACAAATATTCCCAAATGTTGATCCTTAATATGATCCAAGTTTGACTTTCTAAATCCTTACAAAAAAAAAAATTCCAACAAAAATTTGAAATTGACCTATTCCAGATTTATTTTTAAAGCATACAAAAACCTAAAATTCATTGCATCATATCTTCAAAAATACAATGAACCAAGATCTATAACATGAACTAGACGTTCATCATGATTTTACCTGTATGTGCTCCAAATTTCATAGTTAGAACGCCATACATAAAAATTTATAGTGAAAATTTTGAATATCATGTTTGAGACAAATTTTAGTACCACTCAAAAACCCTAACTTCCTTGGAACATATATTCAAAAATATAGCAAACCAATTTCTAAAAATTGAACTAGGTGTTTCTCATGATGTATTCTCAATCTTCTCCATTCTTCACCTTATGTTCATTCCTACATTAGTTCTATAACTAAGAACAATATGAAAACACATTCATTGAGGATCAGAGATCCTCCCATTTCAGGTGAAAAGGTTTGGTATCCGTGCACACGAGGGGGTATTCCCTATACTTAGTCTAATTATAAACATTTCACATTTCAACAAATAAAGAAGTCTGGGTTAATGATATAAAAGAATGAAGAGCTTTAATGGTTTAGCTTTTGGTAAAGGAACATATATGCAAATATAGGATTTATGGTTAGTATAAATAATGAAAGTACACAATTAAAATAAATATCTCAAACTTACATTAAAGAAAAACACATATGAGAAAAATAGAAAATTAAAATAAAATAAAAAAATGAAATATATCTATATGTTGAGTATAATGTTATTCATTTAAATGAAAATATAAAGTAACTCAATCTCATGTATTAAATTACTTTATACATAATACATAAAACAAATAACGAATGCATTTGTTCCACCATTAATATATAGGAAAATAAATGATTATTAACCTACTAATAATTATCAAGTAGATATATACACCATAGTAAATAAGAGAAAGAAAAGAAAATGAAAAGAAACTGGCACATATGACATTTAACATTTAAATAAAATGTGCAAATGAAGCATGGACACCACATATCATCATAGCATGAACTTGTGACATATTATTTAAATTTGATTTAAACCCATTTAACTAACAAGTATTTAAAGAATATAAATCAATTTATAAATGAAATATTCATTGTTTAATCAAGTTAAATCCAAAATATTGTGCATTTAATGAGTAAATGTAAACCCTATATAAAATAAAAAGAATGCATAAAATGAAAAAAAATGACATTTTGATTTATGTGATTTCTTTATGAATTATTGCAAATAAATAATTAATGTAATGCATTAGTACATTTAACCAACAATAAACAAAATAAATATATTCATTTGAAGGCTCAAGATAGTATGTGTACCTTGAGGAGAAAACAAAACAAATACTGATTAAGTAAAATACAAATTGATGAAGTCATATTCATAAATCACTATTCAAATAAATAAATAAAACATAAATAAAGAGAATGCATGGAAACAATGAGAAAGAAAAAAATTATTTATTAAAAATTATATATAGTTAGATCATAAGTCTCTCATTAATCAAGTATGTACAACATGTGTAATTAGACTTCTCCAAAGCATAAATCATTTTCTCCAACACTCCTTAAACCAATAATGAGGGTTTATATACTCACTAGACGATAACTTCCCACATAATCAAACAAAAAATATATATAATTTATGTAGACAATTTAGTAACATCTTTCTCCTTAGTGATAACTTTATTCATAATCCTATTATTTATTTGATTTCACTCCAATCTTTCACGTAACAAGTTTTAAAATATACTTTTTACGTTAGAAACCAAAGTCATTAATTTATTTTAATATAAAATAAATAAAAACATGATTTAAAAAATATTCATCATATGTAATCTTGTCGAATAATTTTGCATACCTTTGTAGAATGAAATTTCATTTTAACCTTTATTAAAGCTTGGTGAAAATTTTCCAACTATATGAAAACAATAAGTTATAAAATATATTTACTTATCGAACTTTTAACACAGCATAAAATACATAATATTTAATGAGTATTAAATCTGAAATTGTTTTTCTTTCAAAGTGTTGAAATTTTTGTCTTTCTAATATTTTTTCAATAATGTAAAGGAGTAAGAGTATTTTAAATATGTAAAATTAATTTAAATATGATGGAAAAAGAAAATCATTAGATTTTCTAATATGCTAGAAACAATTTAAAAATTATTTCAGTTTTTTAAAATCATTAACTAATTCCCTTCAACTCTCTTTGTTACAGATAAATCGTTTTATCGACAACATGTCCACTCAGCTATTAGTTCTAAATTTAATAAGATATTTTAAACTTAAAATGAAAAAAAATAAAAATTAGATATAGCTTCAAGTTGAAAATATAAATCCAAAATTTATTTTTTAAATTTAAATTTAAATGTTAATTGTGTTCTAATATAAACTTTACAGGGTTGAAATCATAAAATTTAGTTAAGAACATAATAAAAATGATATAGGTTTATATATATAGTGATGAGGAGGACGATAAACTAGGACTCATGAAATTTTGGCCATCGGGTCGAAACTCGATGGTCGGTTCAAATGTTAAAGTTGGAACCGATGGTGTTCAAAGGAGTGAAAACAAAAGCGTGGTTGATGCACATTTTTAGATGGTGTTAATATTCTTACCTCGCCTTCCTTCCATACCTTATAATTCGTACGTGGATATTAGTGCAATATCGTACGTGGATATTAGTGCTATAGCGTAGTTTAGAGATTGATTTATGTTTTATTTATTTATTTATTATTATTTTATTTAATTATTATTTATTTAATATTTATGTTTTTTTATTTTGTTTATGTTATTTTAAAATTTATTTATTTATATTTAATTTTTTATATTAATAATTAAGATATTGTAATTTAATAATTAACTTATTTTAAATGATTTGATTTATGTTTGTTTTAATTAATTAATTAGGCCGATAGGTCTTTCTAACTTTTACCCTGAAGCGTTGGATCAAGTGAGACAGTTTCAACTGCCTCGGAAGCATGCACTGCACTTTCACTGCTTTTTCCAAATATATGAGTTGCTTTTTTTCACCTCTTAGTTCTGCTGTGCATTGAACCTGGCCCTTTGAGTTGCATTTCGCGTTTTCCCATTTTTTGTCACTTTTGAAGATATTTAGGCCCATAGGCATTTTTTGTCACTTTTGAAGATATTTAGGCCCATAGGCATTCCTATGCATCAACAATAGTCAACACTTTTACTATCCACTTGACATCTGTGCTCTGAGCTTCCCGAGTAGAGTTTATGGCACAATGCTCCCCGACGAAGAAAAATGATGACAAGGCATGCCTCCAACTCCTGAACATGCGCTACGCTGATTGAAAAGATTGTGAGGCCCAAGATTCATTCTGTATGCGATGTATCTTCACGGAATGAGGTCCAGGTTCATTGCATCTCTGGTTACGAGACAAAGCAGAAAACGACACCTTCTTGAAGGGCATTCCGAGACAGCATTTGATTCCCTTTTCATGGCATTACAGACCCTTCAAGTTCGGATCTAGAGTTGCTGCTGGTTAACGGGTTGCTCTCGCTCTGCAAGGTATGCTCAATTCAACAGACTGGGAATTAACTGAATGGTCTTAGAACATAACTAGAGTACTTTACTGTATGTTAAAATTGTGCTATTTATCCATGAACTTGGTAGAAACTCGGCCATGGTGTTGCAGATTTGTAACAGCTCATGTTCAAGTAATTTTGTAACGGGTAAAACAATAGCCAAAGATGGTGCTTAAAGTAATTAAATTTGAGTACAGATAGACTGCTAAATTAAGGTTACAGTTCAATCATCACTCTTCTGTTTCAGTATAATTCAGCAGTAATGCGAGTAGATTTAGCAGCTTTGTTAGTTAATTTCAATAATAGTACATAAATAAGGATTAGAGCTTCACCAGTAGAGCAGCAGCAGGTGATTCATCTGTTTATGTAAATGTAAAACTTCAATAACATTCAATCAACGATACTAAGCAGTTAATGTTTCATGGCCACGTAAATTACAGTACATGAACTGCATATGACTCTTCTGAATTTTAGTTTACTGTGAAGCTACCCTAATTTCATCTGAGACATGAATGGCTTATCTTTCTGTGTTTTTGTTTGGTGGTTAAATGCCCTTTTAGGTAAGACTCTCACCGGCCAAAAACCTTCGGGTTACAACCCGCGTGATTACTCTGGATTTGCACTTGCACTTGGCTTCGTCTACCCACCTTGGTGCCTAGGACAAACAGCCTACGCTCAAATGACAATGAAATATCACAAGATAGTACAAATTGCTGGCATTAACACTGGAACAAGTTCTCGGGGGGATTGAATCCTTGTCTATGCAACGAAAGCACATGTTATACAACCCACTGGACATTCTTATAATTATGTGTTATTCATAATGGCGATATTTGATTTAAGATCTGAGGAAAATATCATTAATCATCCTTTGTTTGCCTGTGAATTTTACAGGGGAAAGAACTTATCCACTCAAGGCAGGAATCGGGGTTGCTTCTATCCAGCAAACGAGATTTCTTCAGAACTAAGGTCAACTTAACTTTGGCAGCTGCATTAGTCAAGGGAGCACAGTAAGAAACCCACAGTAAGAAACGGATCTTTGCTTCTCACTCTTATTCTCAGGATTCTGATTCAACAATGTATAGAATTTTCAAAGACAATCTACTTCCCTGAAACACAATACACTTTTATGTCAGTCACACCTGTCAAGGGAATGCCGATCCCATGATTTTGAATAGAAATAAAGACCTGTGAGCAGTGCTTCTATGTGGCCTGACACGTCTTGATGATAAGACAATCTGGTTACATATCAGGTTTGCACAGATGTTTCAGTGTATGGGAATCTTTGTGAGTCAATATCAAAATGAGGGAATACAGACAACCTGAGGACTGAATCAGATGCTTAACAGCAAAGTATTCTTAGGGACCTGTTTTCTATCCCTGAAACATAACTAGTCAAGATAAAGTGTTATCAAACATGGATTCGAGACTATTCATCATTAAGGGTATGCGATGATTAAGTCCAATATCGTTTCTTTAGTGGGTAGTCCCGCCTTTAGGGATGTACCATAGGGCCATCCAAATCCTTTCGAGTTCCAATCAATGTTTAGTTTTATATAATCATAGCTCACCACTAGAAGATAAAGCTTAGCCCAACAATGGCCACATCATTCTATCTCTTTATCACGTAGTGGGGCACATGACTATATCTAATTTATGCCTCGAAGTGCCTTATCTAAGATGGTTAGCTCAGCAATAGGATTCCTCTATACAGGGTATAGATTTTATCTCCCTTCCTTTTACCTTGACGTGGTAATGAAATTTGAAGTAACGTAGTCTAATGCCTATATGATCATAATGGAATCAATGAAAAATATACAACTTTACATACTAATTCACAGCGAGGTGCCATATAAACAACATGGCCTCGCATGACTCACACTGTCCCATTTATTCTTCGACAAAATGCATCACCTTTGGGAATGTTTAATTTATGATGATGAATTTAACTTGTATTCAGGAATACAACTAACAAGTAATGCACTATAAATAACTTTTAGGTGATCATAATTTTGACATGAAATCTTACAGATGATAAATATTCAAAACTAAGGCAAGGAACTTTGAATCCTTGGCTGGAGAGCATTATCAAATATCTATCTATGGATTCACGTTGACTGAAATGCATCTCACACAGTACCAATCTAGTGTAGGTTGGTCCCTTTTGTAGTTTTGTCACTAGAGTTTGTGAGGTAAAATCTCTAAGAACTCATGGTTTTGACAGCTTGCTAAATTTCCATGTGTGTGTTGTCATAATTTTTGGTTTAGTGGAGTTTGTCTGATTAACATCTCGTATTCGCAAGAAACTACACCAAAAGTCAGAACAGTGCAAGTCCTCTTTAAATACGCAAAGGGGAGTTTAGGAACAACATGATCCAAGACATAAACTAAACTTGACAGAATTTAGAGAGAGTAGATGCCTAAAGTGCGATAGTGTAATGCAAAAGTAATTGTAACTTTCCTTATGAAAGAATAAAAGGAAACATCCCTTATAATTGAAAAAGATAACTTAGTGCCGATACACTTTTTGGAAGGAAGAAAAAGATTGCAAAATGGAAAGTTAGTTTTTCAAATGGTAGTTTAACACAACATCACATTATGCAGACACAAGGATAGTACATCCATATAAGCTCCAAGATGCCCAAAGGCCTAGATATATTAATTATTTTAAAGAGACAATAATATGCTGGTACAAAAGACCAGAACCAACAAGAATTAAGTACAGTGAAATGGAGATTATTTTTAGGCCGATAGGTCTTCTTATGCATCAACAATCGTTAACATTTTTACTCTCCACTTGACATTTGTGCGCCGAGCTTTTGAGAGAGTTCATGGAGTTTATGGCATAATGCTCGGATCTCCAGACGAGGAAAAATGATGACATGGCATGCTCCAACTCCTGAACATGCGCCGCGCTAATTGAAAAGACTGTGAGGCCCAAGATTCATTCTGTATGCGATGTCTCTGCATGGAATGAGGTCCAGGTTCATTGCATCTCTGGTCATCCCTTCCATTTCATGTATATCCTCAATGTCTCTTTGTTAGGCCCCTATACTACTAGTGTAACCCCTTATTGTTATTAGTACAACCCACTTATTATATTGATGTACCCATGTAGTGCCCATATTGTTACTATTGTGTCCCATAGAAGCCCATTATTGTTATTATTGTGCCCTTACATTATTATTGTTATGTAGGCTCTGATTATGTTATGACCCCTTAGACTCCTATATATAGAGAGGATGTCCTTTCATTTGAATCATCCAAGAATTGTTCATTTATGTAATGTAAAGGAGATTGGCCCCTCGAAGAGGCTGAATTTCAAGGCATTGATCTATCTTTTCTATTTTTTTCTTGAGTGGTTTCATAACACTCTTCCCTCCTAGAATCTTTCAACCAGAGGAAGACGACGCATAAATCTTCAGAATAACGACTGTCGCCTCTCCATACAGATCTCTAGAGTTCTCAATGTCGAATTCAATTGGAAGCCGCACGATTCAAAAAAGTTTTGAAATTTCTATTCATCCTTTTGAATTTTTCTACTACGTGATTTTTCTTAGCTGAGGGTTGTAAACGAACTGTTAAATGCAAGAACCTTAAAGCATTTATCTTCATATTCTTCCTTGTTTAAGATTTGGGATGGTTTTGTTGAATCTTTTTAGTTGAGAACTCATGCTCTCTGGCCTGGAAATGCAGAGCAGATGTTTATTGATTTCCAGTGGCTGACTGATGTAAAGACTGTTAAGGCGAACCTAAAGATGACTCATAAATCTTAAGAAGAATGACTACTGCCTTTCTTTACAGATCTCCAAAGTTCTCAGTGTCATTGGCAATTGGCTCCATCATAAGTTTGCATCTTCAAGATAGGTTTCTGAGCAAGATGAGCTCTTCGTTTATCTTGTCAATCTCTTGTAAAAACTGATCATGCAGGTCTATAGAGGTTGAGGTTGTGTTGCTAGTTTGGCTTTGACAGTTTAGGCTCTCTTTCTCTAAAAGAAAGCTTTTGATGAAGGAAAAAAATATATACATAAAGGAAAATATCAGCAAAAGTGTGTTTTCTTTCTAATGTGTTCATTGTTTATTGTATACGTATACCAGTTGCTTTAGGTTGTATTTTGAGCTTTCTCTTTGACAGCCACATGGGTGAACATTCTTGCCCATCCAGGTTCTGGAGTTCTCAGTGTCTCTAAAGAAGGATTGAAACTTCCTCTCGAGCCAGCATAATACCAGTGCAGGTTTTCTCATGAAACTTACAGTATTAAAGGCAACCTCGTGCACTCCTTCAGTAGTCATTAAAGAACTAAACTCTTATTCTTTCTGCCTGATTACCCTGCAATCTATATAGAGTAACGCTTTCCTGCCAAGCCTTTCCGACAGTCCATGAAATCCTCTTGGCTTTCTTGAAGATTTTGTGCTCTCTTTCAAGTAGCCGTCTCTCTTGAATTTTGTTGTCATACTTCCCCCTGGACCATATCGGCCAGAAAAAGTTTTCTTGGATAAATATGTGAATAATCACCCTGAATCCTCAATTTTGCTGGGTATTTACCATGGTGGGAAAGCTAGGGACATGCAGTGAGTGTGTCGCGATTGTTGTATAGTTAAACCATGAATTTTGTGAATAATTTGTTAAAATGTTTCAAGATTTTATTCATGATTTTCTGGATTCATTTGTGTGATGCCACAGTTGGGTTTCCTGGAACATATGCTTTTGAATTGAAAACAATGTTTTTGATTTTAGCTTAATCTTGGATATATCTGTTTCTGTATGATATGGGAGAATAGTCAAATGTGTAGTTTTGAAGTCAAATAATTCATGTACTATTATGTTTTTATAAGATTGTTAAAGTATCTTTGCTTTGATTTGCATGCCTGGTAGGTTTGTAAGAGGTAAAAATGTGCAGCACCTTACAGCGTGCAAGCTTATAAGCTATGATAGCGTTACTCCAAATTAATTTAAAGTTGATCAAATATAACCCCTAAAACCTTCAAAGATGTTTAACTGACCGAACTCGGGGGTTTATATGCTGTAACCATCTACTTGAAACTATTTTCTATAGACTGCCTTCGCCGAGTGTGCAGAGTGATTATAGAGATTTAATAATGCAATCTTATCCTTTATTTCAGGAAAAGAAGCTTCTTTTGAATGTTGTAAATTGAAATCAAATTCATAAACAAAAATGTTTTGAAACATAAAGATAAATTACCTTAAATTCAAGGACGAGAATTTTAATCAAGAATGATGTGTTTGAAGGTATGTGATATCATTCTAATGCATGGTAGAGAATCTAATAGAGTATGTCAAAGCTTATGCATGCTTACAGTGATGACCAAATAATTTTCTGGAGAAATTTCCATCTTATTTTCTTATATCAAACATTTGTGTAGAGTTTCAACCAATTAACATTTCATTGAGTATGTATTTAAAAATCAATGATTTTGGGATCAAATCCCACAAAGCAATTCTATACATGCTCTTCAAATTCCTTCAAGCTTTTGAAAGTAAAACTAATGAATTATCAAATTTTACTATAATAAAAAACAATTAGAAAGCCTTTAGCCATCCCAAATTTCTCATCCTTTAGGCTTGAACCAACATCTCTTCTAGAAAAATTCAACAATTCTAATTTAATAATCCTATCGGCCTATCTTTGTACCTTTCAGGACAATTGCTAGTTTTATTATATTTAAACTGTATTTATTTAATTCATTTTGTTTTAGTAGGTTTATATTTTTATTATATTTTTATTATGGTAGATTATTTTAAAAATATTTTTATCTATTTTGTTTTATTTTTATAATTATAATAATAATGGTATATTTATGTATAAATTATTTCCATATTTAATTAAGATAAGATTTTTTTTTTTTTTTTTAGATTTTTTGATTATAATGATATTTATAATAGTAAACTTATAGGGCGCACTTAAATAATTTGTTATGAAAATTGAACATGTGATTATTATTATAGGAATATAAGAGGAAGTCAAATAACATTGGAAATGTAAGGTAAAAACTGATAGAGAGAGCCTAACTCTAAAGAGGGCCAATTTTAGCACTACCATCTGATTCTTACTGGGGATGATGTCTCCCTCCTAGGCATCAAGAAGTACATACCTCGTGCCTTTGCATTAGGCATGGAGTCAATCCATGTTAAGAACAAAACTTGCATTCACTAATGATAGGAGGAAAGGAATCTTGAAATGAAAAAACATAAAGCCTAATATATCCCAGGAAAGGAACTAAAGTTCTTTGCATATTATAGTTTTAGTTGATCGATAGCAAGGGTGAAACAAAGGGTAGTCATAGGAAGCCCTAGTATGTAAACATTGACAAGTTCAATAATTATTCACATATATAACACATTTATTCATATGTTTTTAGTCTATTAGGATAATTATACTAATGATTTCAAGACATGGAAACCATCTTTCAATATATGTTTCAACTCTCATAGGATAATTTCAAAACCATATGAAAATAATTGCACTTTAACAGTTATTGATTGAAAGGTTGCACGAGTTATGGTACTAGCTTAAGATCACACAGATAGCTTTCATTTAAAATTAAAGTTGAACTAAAACAATGAGCTTAGTTATCAGTGTTTATTTCCCTTTTTGATGCCACTACATGAGTTTCAAATATCAAATATTGCTCTCCCGCCAATGAGCATCCATCTTCCCGTCAAATTCATCCATTATCTTGAGATAAAGGAGATTTTGAATTTTTGTTTACTCTTTATTTTAGAGGTCACCTTTCAATTCATTTTAGATTTTTTTTTTTTTTTTTTGTTAATATATGTGTTTCTTTTTATAGGATGGGAGGGTTACGCACTAGAGTTAGTTCAATACCACTGACCTTTCTCTGCTGCGAGTAGGCATCCATAGCCCTCAAATAGATATCAAAATATCTCATCATAGGTTACATTAACAAAATGTGTCATAGGATTACTCATTATATTTTAATCTATTGTCATTGATTTTGCTCTACTATTAATAGGTGTCACGAGCATTGATGAGGATATTAGCATACACCACCCAAAAAATCATAGTTTCTTATCCCTACGGTAATATCATGATTAGAGAAGGTATCATGTATGGGATATAATTCTGACTGACTATATGAATAAGAGTATTAGTGCTATTTGATTTTATGAAAGTCAAACTTTGTGTTTGTAGTTTAAGCACACATAATGTAATGCAATCCTTCATGATATTTATGTGTGAACAATGCAATAAGGATGTGGTCACAGGAAATGCTCAATAGAAGTTTAAAACATTAGCGTGATGAGGTCTAAGCCCATTAGAAAAATAATTACCCTACAACATTCATTTATGAACAAAGTCTCTAAATATAGTTTTCCAAACTCAACATTATACTGAAAGATCATAAATTCATATTTCATTCTCGCAATGATCATAAAAAATTCTTCAAGGTGCAAACATTTTCATTTTTATTCATTGTAAAATTAAAAAGTCCATAATTAAATTTTAAAGGTTTATATATATATATATATATATATATTATATATATATATTATATATACAAATTATGAAGAGTAAAATTGTTCAAAGAAGTCAAACAACCAATGTAACCAAGATAGTAATTTATCAATTTCAATAATTTTTACCTCTATACTATGAGAATAGTAATATATGAAGTAATTTTCTGGAAGGATAAGATGTTTTTCTAATGTTGTTCCCCAAAAAGGAGTTGACATCTACATAATCATAGGATTATGTTCTCTTAAAGACCTCTTCAATCTGGTCCTCCAAAAAGTCGTGATACTTTGCATGATTGTTTAACTTATGAGACATTCCTAACATAAATATATATCCAATATATTCATAATTTATTCCCTTATCAGAGAAATTTGAAATCGTATTAAGATTAGTCATGTGGTAATTCAAATCCTTTTGAAATTCATGTTCATCACAAGAAGCATAAGAATGGTTGAGATAGTCATGCATATTTTTGAAGGTGTTATTAAAGAGATGATGTATGTATGGTGAAATAAATAAATGTATATTAGTTAAAATAAATTTCAAGGTTACTTCATTTTCATTTTCATGTACAATAGCATTATCATGTGCATAATTATCATAGACAATTTCCTTTCTAGTTGTATCATGTTTATTAATATTTAATGTATTATAGTTGCACAATGGTAGTAAATTTAGACTTATAAATGAATACTCATCATCATACTCGTCATATATAGAAGGTTTTGAGTGGTTAACATGAACCTCAAATGAATCGACATCGGAACTAGTAAAAACAACATCACATACATTTTCTTCTTTGTGGTTGTATAACCTTGATTTGCCTTCAAAGTTGCCTTGCAACATAGATCCTCCCCCTTCAGGTGAAAAGTGCTAGCTTCCCTTCACCTTAGGGGTATTCCCTTTCCTTAGCCTAATTATAATGATTATCTATTTCAACAAATAAATAAGGTTAGGTTAGTTATATGAAAGAGTGAAAAGTTTTAATGGATTATTTTTTTGGAAAGGAAC
Organism: Pinus taeda; assembly: GCA_000404065.3. Classification (NCBI taxonomy): domain Eukaryota; kingdom Viridiplantae; phylum Streptophyta; class Pinopsida; order Pinales; family Pinaceae; genus Pinus; species Pinus taeda. The sequence goes on along the minus strand of APFE030870829.1, from coordinate 7,612 downwards.
ATATGTACAAATATAAGATCAATGGTTAGAATAAATAACTATAGTACACAATAAAAATAAATAACTCAAATCTACAATAAAGAAAAAAACTTATGAGAAAAATAGAAAAATAAATCAAAATAAAAACTAAAATATCTCTTTATATTGAATATAATGTTATTCATTTAAATGAAAATATCATGTATTAAATTACTTTACACATAATACATAAAACAAATAACTAACACATTTATTCCACCAATAATATATTTTGAGAAATAAATGAATTCAATAAAGACTATAACATATTAATAAGGTCATTCCAATTAATAACTTGTTAATAATTGTCAATGTAGAGATATACACTACATTAAATTAAATAAAGAAAATAAAGAAAAATAGAACAAAAAAAATTTGGTATATATTATATTTAAATAAAATCTGCAAATGAAGAATGTATAACATGTACCATCATGACCTCAATTTGCAACATATAAGTTAAATTCTCTTAAATAACAAGTATTTAAAATCTATAAATCAATTTATACATGCAAGATGCATTGTCTAACCAAATAAAATCAGAATTCTTGCACATTTAACCAATTAAAGCAAACCCTAAATAAAATAAGTAGAATAAATAAAAATAGAAATAAAATAAATATTCTCATTTATGTGAGTTTGTTTTATGAATTATTGCAAATAAATAAATAATTTCACGTATTAATATATTTAATCAACAATAAACCAAAAAAAATCTCCATTTCAGCAGTCTATACCATTTGTGTATCATTAAAAGCAAACAAATTATAGAATGCCTAATTAAAAAACAAGTTGACCAAGTTAGATTTATAAATCACAAAGTTAGATGAGAGTATTCAAATAAATGAAAAGAACAAACATAAATAAAGAAAATGCACAAAAATAACGAGGGAAAAAATTATTTATTAAAAATTGCATATCTTTACATCCTAAGTTTCCCATGAATCGAGTCTCTATAACATGTGTAGTCATACTTCTCCAAAACATGAATATTATTCTCCCAAAAGCCTTCAAGACTCCTCAAATGAATAATAAAAGTTTATATATAGAAATATTCAATAACTAGAGCATAAGCATGGACATAATTAGAAGAAAAATAAAATTTGTTTTTTATAGAGTTTCATAATGTTTTTATCATTACTTTTAACTTTATTCATAATTCTATTATCTTGTTGGTTTCGCTCAAATATTTCATTTAACAGGTTTTGAAACATCTTTCCTACGTTAAAAAGACATGAATTAGTTGTAATATAAAATAAATATAACCATAATAAATAAATATTTACCCTATGTAGACCCTTCCTCCTAAAATAATTTCATGTACATTTATACAATGAATTTTGTTTTAACATAGGGTAAAGTTTTGTGAAATTTTTCCAACTATACGAAAAAATTAGGTTATAAAATATATTTACTTCCAAAACGTTTAACACTCAATAAAACCGAGAATATTGAATATGCATTAAATCTGAAATTGTTTTTCTTTCAAAACATTGAAAAGTGTGTCTTTCTACTAAGTCTCCAATCATGTAAATGAGCAATTAGATTTTAAATACATAATATTAATTCACATTTGATAGAAGAAACAAATTATTAGATTTTCTAATGTATTGGAAACCATTTAAATTTATTTCATATTTTTAAAATCATTGATCAATTACCTTCGACCCTTTTCCTTATCACAAACAAATAATTATGTGAACCACTTGTCTATTTAGTTATTAGTTTTGAATTTAATAAAACATATTTTAAACCTAAATTGGAAAAAACTTTAAATGATATATCTTTAATTAAATATAAATATAAATGTTAATTTTAAATGATAATTATCTTTATATAAACTTTTAGATAATTGGAATTTAATCATAAAATCTAATTTCAATACAAATTTAGAGTTTAATTAAAACACAATTCAAATAATATAGTTCTAAATAGAATTATAGATTAAATTTAATTGTTAGGGAAAATTAAACTGTATATATATCTATATATATATATAATATTAAATTTCAATATACTAAAATCTTATGGTAAGGAGGAAGAAAATTAGGCTGCATGAAATTTAGGCCATTGGATCAAGTCCTCATAGTTTGTTCATAGTTAAGCGACATTTGATGATGGTGTTTGAATCAATGGTCTTGATATTTTAAAATGGTCTTGATATTCTTACGTCACGTTGATGTCGTACTTTATAATTCGTAGGAGGAGGAGGGGGAGAAGGAGTCAAAACCTCATAGTTTGTTCATAGTTAAGCGACATCCGATGTGTTTGAATCAATGGTGTTGATATTCTAAAATGGTCTTGATATTGTTACAACACCTTGATGTCGTACTTTATAATTCGTATGCGGAGGTGTCGTACTTTTATGTGGAGGTTAGTTCTATAGGGTAGTTTAGAGGAGGAGGAGGAGGAGTTGTTGTTGTTGTTGTTGTTGTTTAAATAAATTAATTATATATTTTTTTATATTTGATTTTTTTATTTTTAATATAAAAATTAAAAATATTGTATTTTTATTATTATTGATTTTATTTTATTTTCATTTAATCCAATAATGATTTTTATAAGTTATAATGATCATCATAATAATAAATTTAAGGTAGGGTGGATTTAGATATTTTGTTATGAAAATTTAAATATGTGATTTTTATCATAGGAATATAAGATGAAGTCATATCACGAGGGAAATGTAAGGAAACATCCTACAAAGAGAGTCTTGTTTTATAAGGGACCAAGTTTACCATCAACACTTTCTAGAACCTCCCATAAAAATGTTATAGTGAAGATTTCATGATGTCCTCTTGGAAGTATTAAAACCCTAAGATCCCAAGTTCTAATACTACATTTTATGATCCTTGTGACTTACAATGACAAGAAACAAATTATTGCAATCCTTTGTGAGGGGAAAACCTAGTTTTGATGATCTGAAGGCTTAATTTCCTTAGCATATATATAGGATATAAGGGGTACAATTATTATAAAATGGGACCATCAGGAGTTTTATCTTACATAACAATATAGTAATAGAAATGTAATCACACAATATATAGGGCTTATTTATGGGTTTTTGGGATAACATGGGTCCTAACACACTCTAGAAGGATCACATAGGGGATACATCTAAGAGGTATTCATCCCCGTTGAGGCTAGCCATATGCCCTTTTACCTGGTGAATGTGCTAAAGTTTGATGATATGTGATGGATCTGATCACACCGTTGGTGACATGGGTACCCTTGGTGTTGAATTGTCACTTGGGAAAGAGCATGGGGCATTAGAGATGACAATGTGTAGATAACCCAAATGGGAATATATCAAATCATACTACTTGGCCATTTAAATAGCATCTTTTGTAATTCTAGTGAATTTTGACGAAACATCCTTGGCGATGGGAGAAAGGAGAGGTTTCAAAAATTGAACCATCAAGAATTATTGATTGATTTCTTAAACATTGGATAATATATGCCATTTATGCCACTCTCAAATGTGGTTAGTTATATGGGTGACAATGCTCTGGTGATAAGAGATCAAAATCTCAATACCCGTATGAGACCTGGTCATAAGAGGTCAGAATCTCAATACCCGTATAATGATGATAAACAATTGATAATAAGAAATGAAAACATTTGTGATGGTGGTCAACATACAATGAGTGACAGGGTGGGTGGATGTACCATTTCACTATAATGGCAGTTAGTTTGTGTTAAAATAGATTAAGATGAATGAAATCGTCCATGATGGAGTTCAAGGAACAAAAAATGTTAAATGATTCGATGTGATGTGTATGATCCTCCCTTTCATTCCTCTCATATATGGGGATATCTAATTGAGGATTTGTCAGCATTTGGGTTCACGTTAGATTGTGGAGAATTCAATCACTAATGAGTGGCCTTAAATTGATTAGATTCAAGCTATCCATGAATGGGATAATTTTATTAAATATATCTATTCCAATAGGTGCCGCTACATTATTTTAAGAATTATGACCAATTTTGGAATCAACATTAACACAAAAATTGCATGTATTGTTGGCACCAATAGTGGGACCAACATTATTTCTATTGTTAACACTCGTCATGTTAATAGCTTAGGCTTGGGTGGAACTAGAAGAAAATGAACTACTAAAGGACTTAGAAGTGGCAGAACCCAAAATTAGGGTAGGGTGAGGGAACTTGACTCATTGAGGAGGTGGAAGGGTTCATCTATGAGAAAAATGAGGTTGAATACCTCCCAATCTCCATGACTATCTCTTGATAAGCACTATGGTGTTGGGATGAAGTATACACAATAAACTTATTTGAATATAGAAGGCTAAAGGGATGAAGAAGTGAATCAAATTAACAAGTAGAAGAAAAAAGTTATGTGCAAAAGGTGTGACATAATTTCCTATATGAATGATTATTTTTATCTAATTTAAGTGGTATCATCATACAAAGGAGAACGACTCTAGCCTAGTAGATCAAGTACTCCTTAGAAAAGTCATACAGAATATTTTAGAATGGTCATCCAAACAACCTAGATATCAGATGATCAAGGGTAGAAAAAAGGTCGAGTGAAGATATCAAGGAGGCATGCAATTACTTCCCACAACGACTACTGATACGATGGTTTTCTCTATAAGAGTTCCATTAAGGTTACCTTTGTCTAGTGGGGGTGAGAGAATATTAGCAACCTTGGAAATATATTCTTGAAAAAAAAATTGGAGACTTGAGAAGAACCACCAATATCTATAGTCTAAACCTTACCCCCTTCATGTATTTGATATACACACTAGCCTTTTCCATTGGATGGTGAAGGATTTTAAGTTCCCTAAAATCAAACTCTATGATTCATTGTATACCGACTAATGGATTTCATTTGAATGACTATTCCATTATCCTAACCTAACTAATAAATTATTTTGGTGCCCAAGTGGACTTAATAATTGTGTCTTAGTTCAAGTTTGATGTTAAATGATCACCTTGGGGCCATGAACCAAGTATGTTACTTCAGTGTTGTGTAGGTTTGTCCAAGTGTAGTGCGGTACAACTTGAAATCAAAATGTTTTCAAATGGAATTAGACATAATAAACCATGTAGAAGTAATAAACATAATGTTATAAATGGATGGTAATCAAGAATTCACCATAATCAAGCCACTACCCAACCTACGAGGGTCTCATGCAATGAACATGAAGAAAAAAAAAGGGGAAAAAATAAGGCTCAAATAGGTAGAAGAAAAATCAGGAATCAATATGAGATTTGATTTAGTATTTTGTATCCAACACTCTAATGTTACAACAATGAAATACTCATTTTAAGATTTAAATCAACCTTGAAGGGGGATGCAAAGACAAAATCAAGGGAAAAATAATAAATCAAAAGAGGGATTTTCTTAACTTCAAGTTCTAAGGCAGAGGAAAGTGATTATATCTACAAAGCATGATGACACTAGATTTCAAACTAAAACCAACAAACTGCCAATTTAAACCTCAAAAACCAAACTTTGTGGAGAAGTACTAGAATCCCTCAAGTGGGTTCTTTCTTTTGCCTAACTTTTAGGACATGAAAATATCAAGGCTTACTAAATTACTATTAGAAAGGCAAATACTAGTGCTCCACATTAGAGAGTCAACCAAAAAAAACTTGATTTTTTTTAACTTAAATAGAAAATTGGCCAATACAAAAAGGTGACATTTTATTGTATTGGCAATGAAAAAATTGAGCTAGTAAGTGTGTTGATTTCCCAGGCCCTTTGTTTTTTGAATTTTTCTCTCAATCTATTGGATGTTACTATTTTGATACTGACCTAAGAAAAACTAACATTGGAAAATAAACATTACTTTTTTCTAAAAAATTACCAGACATATAAATTTACTAAAAGAAGAAATGGTGAGAAATGTTACAATACATAACCTAGGACATACATGAAGTGTTTAGATCCCAATTTTAATATCAATATGTTGGATATCTATTTGCAAGAAAGGTTAGAAAAAATATTTGTTTTATGGGTGGCAAGTAGTTAAATAAATAAGAATGAGGATTTATAACAAAAACCTAACATTGGAACATATTCACATATATCTTTACAATCTTTATAAATCTACAGAAAGATACCAGAACAATATTAAAAACTAAAGACAGGAAATATAAACCAATATAACAGGTGGAAGGCTCCAATATACCCAACTGAAGGATTTATTAATGTGAGCTTCTTATGAATGTGATTTTGATGACCTCCTACTTGGGAGAGCTTATAATGAGTTCTTTCTCTTCAAAGGCACTTCTCTCTCTTCAAAAGAAAAACAATCCAGAAAATAAAGAGAGAAAAATAGAGAAATTTTAGTGAATAAGACTTGAAAGGTTTAGGAGAGTAAGTTTAATGATGAAAATGGATCATTTCAAGAAAATCTCTCTCTTTATAATAAAATTCTAAGTAGATTTAACTAAAAATCCAATCAACATGTAACTAATTTTGTATTTTATTATTATTTGTGAAATGAAAAGGTAAAAAATAAAGGTTAATGACTTTTATGTAAGTAACAAACTCAGAGATAATGATTTATTGAGTTCATTAATAAGAATAATCCATAAATAAATGATTTATTAAATTATTTCAATTTGACTTGGTGAAATAATTCATGCATTATGTTTCAATAAATTTAGAAGATCAATAAATAATTGATAAATTAACTATTTACCAAATTTTATTTCTATGAAAATGAATAATGTGAGTGAAAATATATTAAATTATGGTCATTTAAGAGGGTAAAATTGTGAGCATAATATAAAATTAATGAATTTATGGGTTATTATCATGTAAATGGGTTGATGAATGGAAATAATTTTAAGAAAATGCTTCCTTAACCTATTTTCTCACTTGAAAATAAATCTTAATGCATAATACCCATACTAGCAAATATATCTTAATTCATCTTTTATGTCACAACATAATATAATTTGATCCTTCAGGTATATATAAAAAAAGAAAAGAAAAAACATAAAAAATGTGTAATACTCATATTAACAAGATATAATTTAATTCATCTTTTACAAATTAAATAGAAAATTGACTAATGCACAAAGGTGACATTTTATTGTATTGGTAATGAAAAAATTGAGCCAGTAAATTTGTTGATTTCCCAAGCCCTTTGTTTTTTGAATTTTTCTCTGAATCTGTTGTATGTTACTCTTTCTATAACTATGATTTAAAAAACTAACATTGGAAAATAAACACTATTTTATTTTTGAAAATAGCAAAAATATAAATTTACTAAGTAATAGAGTAACCTAGGACATACATGAAATGTTTAGATCCCAATTTTAATTTCCATATATTGGATATCAACTTGCAAGAAAGGTTAGGAAATATATTTGTTTTATGAATTGCAAGTAGTTCAGTAAGTAATTATGAGGATTTATAACAAAAACCTAAGATTGTAACATATTCACGTATCTCTTTATAAATCTACCCAAAAATACCAGAACAATATTAGAAACTAAAGACCTGAAATATAAACCAATATAATGTGCGGAAGGCTCCAATATACCTAACCGCAGGCTTTATTAATGTGAGCTTCGAATGAATGTGATTTTGATGACCTCCTACTTGGGAGTGTCC
>APFE030870822.1:93117-110912 GCA_000404065.3 Pinus taeda | reverse complement strand
GTCCACTTCTTAAGAGCTCCTCAAAGTCGGAAGATTGTCCACCTTGCGAAGAGCCATATCTTCATCAAAGGTGACATCATGACTAATCATGACTTCCCTTTGACCAGCTACATAGGTTCTATAGCCTTTAGTATTTTCACCATAGCCCACGAAAATTCCTTTTTTTCCAGATGCACCCAAATTATTTCTTTTCTCTTTTGACACATGAAAATATACAAGGCTTCCAAAAAAATAAGAAACATCAGGTTTCTTACCGGTGAACATTTCTTCAGGAGTCTTGGAACCCAATGCTTGATGAGGGCATTGATTTAATACATATATGGTGGTGTTTTTAGTTTCAGCCCATAGAAACTTGAGAAGTCTTTGATCATGTAGCATGGCCCAGACAACTTCAACAATCATACGGTTCTTCCTTCCCGCCACACCATTTTGCTCAGGAGTATGTGGTATAGTAGTCTCCCTCTTAATGCCAGCCTTAGATATGCCTGAGTGAACCAACTGTAATATATCGGAGGTCTTGTTTTGGATTGAGGGGAATGGTCCCCTTTTGAGCTTTCCTTCGGCACATCCTAGACATACACCTTCTTTCTCTACTCGGAATTCGGGCATCCCTGTCACCATTTGTCTTACACCGAGTATAGCTTTCTAATGAAGGGGGGCAAACCTTTGATGCCAAAGTTCGGACTGAAGAGATGTGTCATAAGACATGATACCTAGCGGACTTCTATCGACCTAATATAATGAATCAACACTAAACCCAAGAGTAAAGGCATCTTTAACATTATTTTTCCATATATGTACCTTGCCATTGTTGAAGGTTACCTTGTAGCCTTTGTCTTCCATTGCCGAGATGGACACTAGGTTCTTTTTTAGGTCAGGTGCATTTAATACATCCTGGAATTTCTAGCCTTCTTGAATGGTTGTCCTCTTCCTTGATTCCTAGCTCTCCTCTTACCTTTGCTATTGAATTTGTCATTCCTTTGATTGCAATCAAAGGGATTTTGATCATCATCCTGGTGTGAGTCCTTTCTATCAGGGTACTCCCTTGCATAGTGACCTGCGTTATCGCAGATGTAACATTGTAATTTTCTTCCACCCTTAGGTCCAGCCTTTCCTTTTGATTTAGCCCTGGAATTATTTCTTTTCTTAGCATGAGAAGAAAAGGCAGCAGGAGGACCTTTAGGCATGGGCATTTCTTTCTCTTCTTCCCTTGTTTCTTCTTGAATGCATCTAGCCATTAATTCCTTGAAACCAGGAATTACATTATTGTTCAAAAGAGTACTCCTGAACATGTACCATTCAGATGGTAATCCTCCAAGAGTCGTGAGTGCCATTTTCCTGTCAGTAATAGCCTCCCCAATAGATAAGAGATTGTTCTTGATCTCGGTTATTCTTAAGAAGTATGCTTGCATACTCTCATCTTTACCCTTCTTGATTTCCCTTAGATTATTTTTAAGAAACAAAACTTGATTTGCATCATTAACTTTAAATAAACTCACCAGTCTATCGTAGATTTCCTTGGAGGTGTTCATGTCAGAGATGTAGACCACCAAGTGCTTGTTGATAGAGTCTCGGATGATCTTCTGTTTTGACTTCTCTGGTTTTCCATTTGTTCCATGCAGCAGTGGATGCATTTGATGGAGGCTCAACAATATTGCCTCTTACATGGTCCAACACTCCTTGATCTTCTAGGGTTAGATCGATAGACATCTTCCATCCGTGATAGTTAGCTTTCTTATGAAGCCTGCCTTCAGCAGAGTGTTGAGGACCCCATAGTTCTTTTGGGATAGCCTCGCCAATCTTCTCTTCGGTGATTGCTCTTGCTCTTACTCAGGCTTTGTCTTCACCTCAGCTCTAATACCATGTTAAGTTATGGTATGTTATATGCTTATAACAGTTTACTTCTTTCTCTTATTATATTCCACAAATTAGCAATCACATGTACATAAAGTAAAGTGCAGATAGAACACTAAAAGATCGATAGAAAACAAGCCAAGACAAGAGACACAAGATGTGGTGGATAGCCAAGGACAAACCCCACAATGTGTGGGGAAATCCTTTGATCAAATCTTATTTTATCTTCAATAATTTAGCAGAGAGAAATAGTACAATAAATCTGATTTGTATAAGCAGTAGCAAACCCTGGATCAGCAACATTAGCATTAGCGACTTCATCATCAAACTAGGGAAAACAATATCTCACAAACTGACCGTCGGATCGGCTTGATTCCACCACCAAAAGTTGCAGCTTTCAAAGGAGGTTCAAATGAACCTACAACACAGTTCTAAGGAGGAGATCTGAAGGTCAACACTGGTAAAAATTTGGATCTGCAACTGCAGCTTCAAGTTCAACAGCTTCCAGCTTCGCATGTGAGAGAGAGAGACCCTTTTCTGCGTAGTAGAGAAGACACTCGTTTTTGCGAAGTAGAGAGAGAGAGATTTGATGAGATGAGTCCAAATGAGGAAAAGTCCTCCTATACTTATACACAACGTTGGTGTTTGAATAGATGCAACTGTTGGGCTTCTGAGCCTACATGAGTTGTAGCTCTGCTTGATAATCATTCCATAATCAAAATAAATTCATATGTCCATGAATACTTATCAGAATCGGATGATCTTTATATCAATCCTACACCTCTCGATGAGAGGAATCTAATAAAAAAATTATTAGCCATGAATAAGATGACCTAAATAAAGTTTTTCCTTGGTTTCCAATTTTAACACCTTGTCTAATTTTGACTCAGATTCGGAACATGCATCTGATTCAAAAGACTTCATCTCACCCACCAGTGATTGCTTGGCCTGATAGTCACTTGTGTTGTGAGTGGAGCTCTTATGGAACTCACACCAATTTCCCGTGTCCTTATTTGGCTTTGCAGTGTTATTCTTTTCTTGCAGCTTTGGCGGGTTTTTCTGGGCCGCCCCACCTTGACTTTATTCTTTTTTCTATGGTTTTGGGTCATCTTTCCCTTGCTTTAGGTTCGCAGATCTAAAGTCTCATTCTTTTTCTATTTAATTTTATGCTCAATCTTGACTACGTATCAATACGACGTGTCGAGCCAAGAGATGTCCAGGAACTCCATTTTATCCTAGCTGTACTTGTGTAGGAAGCTATAGTACTTGAGTACCAAATGATTCTCATAACCCTTGATACCTAACTTCGTGTGAAGGGTATGAAAAACATTGGTAAACTCTGGCATGTATTGGTCCCTTCCCTGCTGCATCATGGTCCACTTTATGTATTTATCCTCATAGTTCCCGACACGGTAGGATTGCTCCTTGATGGCTTCCCAGAATGAATTCCAAGTGGGTGCGGCTGAAAACAATGAGGGTGTACTTTCATATTTCTACTCACAGTATGTTTACCACTAGTCCTTGACATGGGAGGTGACTTTGAGAAGAGAAAAAATAATCTTCTCCCCGCTGGAAAATTCATGAACATAAAAACATCCTTCTAGCATATTTAACCATTTATCTACAGTGTCTGCATCTATTTGGCCCTCTAAAAGTTTACTTGTACCTTAAAAGGAGTGGAGCCTCTAGAGTGGCTGCTGGATGTGGATGCGCCACCGATGGGGAATCGTTGAAGTATCTGGGAAACTATCCATCATCGTGTTCCTTTATTTCTCGAGGGCCTCCTCGAGCAATATTTTGATAGGGTCTCTTGCTCCCTCATTTTTCTTTTTCTCCCCCATGGGCAGTCGTCGGGGCTTGCAAGTTTGATCTTGCAAATATTCAACCAGATCAAACCCTAACTCCTTATACCCCGACCTTGTTGGGGACATACAAAGAAGGATTGAGAAAGATAAGATCGCTATGATACCACTGATCTGAATTTAAACAGGAACGCAATAAATACATATATAACCATGAGCACAAAGATGTACCAGAAATAAAATTTCATTTCATTTGTATCAAAGAAGTGAAATATGCTTACAAAAATAATGGAAATAAGACTACCTCAGGCGATTGTAGCTTATCTCTGAGAAGATATGTGGTGGCTACATGCCTTTGAATTGTATTACAATGAAGCTTGAAGGCCTATTTATTATTCAAAAACAATGGAAAACCGTAAACATCCAAAACCTTAACCCTAGGAGATGAAGCGCCAAAACTATGGGCCTTGTTTGGGTAAATTGGTACATCAACTTCTCGGGGTCGTAACTTTGGCATACGATCTCTGTTTGACACACACAATACATCGTTAGAAAGATATATTTGAGGAATATAGATTTCAAGTGGAAAACATGGGTGTGTGACCCATGTTAGCCCTGGTTTTCCCAAGAAACATCGTTTAGGGCCTCAAAACGGCTCTGAAACTTTAGGACCCAAAAAACTGCGAAAAATAATAAATTTTGCTACAGTTAAGGAAACTGAAAAACCGAAAGAAACAATGGTGGGGGTCCAAGTGGAATTGGCGGGTGGCCACCAATATCCACCTAGATCAATAATTAATGACTTACTTAATGTAGTTGAATCCCAAAAAATGATATCTAATATAATGCACTGCGAAAGCCCTTCAATACTTAAAGAAAAATCATTTTTAAAATTTTGATTTATTTTCCATATCTAAAAGTTATCTCAATTTTTTATTATAGATTAAACTATGGTTTCATTTGAAATGAGTAAACCTTGTGTTGTGGTTCCTAGAGACAACTATGGGTTGAGGCGATGTTAATGCCTAAGATATCTTAATATGTTTTTAAAGATTAGTTTGTTTTGCACAAGAATTTGATGTAAAATGACTAAATTTAGTTCAATTATCCTACTTAGAGGAAAAATTTATTTATATATAGACAATATTTCATTCCAAATAATTAATGTTTAATTTTGGTGGCCTACACACAGAGAATGCAACTTCATGGGTTGTTTCAGAGGGCTAACGATAGAATTATACAAACTAAATTCCAGTAGAATCACAAAAAGACAAAGGAAATGAGATATAGAAACCATGGAGCCCATTTTAAGGCTTTCAATCCCATACATACACATACCATTTTCCATAACATAACATAGGTAAATATGTTATTAAGATTGAATCCAACAACTATGATTACACAACTTCTGAGAGGAAAGAAACACAAATGAAATGATAAATAGAGACATAACAACATACTACACATCTCAATGCTTGGAATCACCAAAAATGTCTTCATTAATCTTCAAGAACGATATACATCTCAAAAGCTCCAAAACTTGCAGAACAATTACAACCTATGGAACAACAAATCGAACCCTGTACTAATGAGTTCTTCCCTTTTATAGGGAGAACCAAAACAAGAACAATTTACTAAAATATGTGGAAATTCTACAACTATCTAAACTAATTAGTTGTTCAAAACTAGTCCAATTGTCCCAATTATTACATAACATACTTGATCCCTTTCTTGAAAATAAGATATTTACAAAATTGCAGAAAAGAAATGAATATGTCATGATGTCCGAAATGAAATATCTTCATTTTTGACTCCTTTGATCCCTTGAGGTGGACCCAGGCTCCACTGTTCAAACTCATGGTGGGTTAAAAATTTGGTCACATTTTTTCCATAATACTTGATCTGGTGTAGGAGAGTGAATAAGAGTGTTGTAATCCATCCTTATGTTGAAGAATGTAACTAGGTTTGGTCTTCATAAATGTATTTGATTCATTACGTAATGTACTTACCAAAACAATGAAAAAGAATTTTTTTATTATTATTACAATGACATATTAAAGCATGGGTTTCATGCTCAGGTCATCTTTTATTAGTCAAAGTTCCCATTGTTGACTCTTGAGATTCATATTGAGTCATTAGAGTCATTGTACATTTTATGAGACCGTTCTTGAGCCTTTGAATCATGTAAAAATCATTATTTTTGAGTAAAAAATGAATTTTGTCACCTCCACACCAAGTCGATCCTTGCTTGATGAAGTTGGCCTACAAGGGAGCAATTCAACCCATAAGAAGCCTATATATAAAAGTGCAGTTTGATATACTTGCTCACCAATGTTGAAAATGCAACAAGAAAATCATAATTTAATTTTTACCTTGAATTAAATTAGGAATAAAGTTGTAATTCCACATCACAAGACAACTTGTACAAGTTAAATAAGTTAATTTGACTTAGTTGTCTTAGATAATTTGAGTTGAGGGTCTAAATTGAGTCATGTAGAGTGTCTCCTACTTTATAGGAGCTCTGGTTGAGATTATTTTGAGTTGTAATTAATTAATTCAGTTTAACCGAGTTAAAGTCAATTAAACTAGTTCCAACTAATGGAGGAAGTAGTAGGAGGTCAGATAGTGGAGTGTTGCTTCATGTGTTCAACCAATTAACTAATGATTCACTCATAAATAAATCATTCATGTAAAATATGAGAGTTACCCAGTTTAGATTGGAGTTCAAGGACAATGTACTATTAGTTTTATAATCATTATAATTGTGCAGGTGGTGCATGTAGTCAAAGGGAGGCCTATGAGGATTGCATAATTCATACTGAGGAATTTCCCTAATTAATATGGGGATAATTCCAAAGGAAACAACACAAGGAAATAGGGACTTCAGAAAGCCAAAATTTGCTTAATTATTGGCATGGGCTTGTCTAGAAAGAAATGAGAAAAATAGAGATAGTGCAAAGCTTGCTCGGGCTTGAGAAAAGCATTGTAATATTCTCATATTTTCTGACTAATGTAATCTACAGATAGTAGGGGTTTTTAGATGTGGCTTTCCTCAAGAAATCATTGTGTAATGTGTTGATTGAATTCTTTCTCTTGTATGCTTCATTATTTCATGATCGTTTAATCATTTCCGCTAATGAGTAGAGTAGATTTAATTCTATTGTTTTAGTAAATCACTGTTAAAATTGGCAACTAGGGCCAAACTTCATGTGGGTCACCTTATTCATGGTTGATTATATTTTTCTTGCATTCCTCTTGTCAATAGGTGTAGGATTGATCTAAAGATCATCCGATTCCGATAAGTGTTTATGGAGATATGAATTTATTTAGATTATGGAATAATTATCAAGCTGACCAGCAACTCATGTAGGCTCAGAAGCCCAACAAATGCATCTATTCAGCGTCAACATTTGTATATAAATACAGGGGGTATTTTCCTCATCTCTCTCTCTCTCCTGCACAGAAAAGAGGCTCTTCTCCTACTGTGCAGAAAGGGACTCTTCTCTCACACGTGTGGAAAGAAGGACGTAGAATTTAGGGCTGCAACTGCAGATCGGGAGTTTGACCAATGTTGACCATCATAATATTTCTTAGAACTGTGCAGTAGGTGAAGTTGACTTTCCATGGAAATCCAGGTGATGTCGATGATGCCGATGATGCTGATGTCGGTGATGCCGAGTGATGTTGATGATGCCGGTGATACTGATGATGTTGATGCATGTGATGTTGGTGATGCCGATGATGTTGGTGATGCCGATGATGCTGATGTCGATGATGCAAGTGATGTCGATGATGCCGATGATGTTGATGCTAGTGATGTTGGTGATGTCAGTGATGCCGATGATGCTGTTGATGCCAATGATGTTGATGATGCTGATGTCAGTGATGCTGGTGATGTTTGTGATATTGATGATGCTGATGCCAGTGATGCCGATGATGTTGGTGATGCCGATGATGCTGATGTCAGTGATGTAGGAAATTCTGATGATGCTGATGCCGGTGATGCCAATGATACTAATGTCGGTGATGCTCATGTCGCAGATCTAGGGTTTGTTGCTACTAATATAAATCAAACTTTTGTACTATTTCTCTCTAATGAATCATTGAAGATAAAATAAGATTTGATCAAAGGGTTTCCCCATATTAGGGTTTGTCACTAGCTAGCCGCCACATCTTGTATCTCTTGTCTTGGCTTGTTTTCTGTCGATCGTTTAATGTTCTATCTGCACTTTACTTACTATACATGTGATTTCTAATCTGTGGATAATAATAATAAAAAGAAATAAACTGCTCTAAGCATAGAACATACCATAAATTAACATGGTATCAAAGCCGAGGTGAAGACAAAGCCCGAGAAAGAGCACGAGCAATCACCGAAGGGAAGATTGGCAAGGCTATCCTAAAAGAACTATGGGGTCCTCAACACTCTTCCCTGCCGAAGACAAGCTCCATGAGAATTTTGACTATCAGGGATGGAAGATGTCTCTCAATCTAACCTTAGAATATCAAGGAGTGTTGGACCATGTGAGAGGAAATAGTGTTGATCCTCCATCAAATGCACCCACTATTGCCAGGAACAAATGGAAAGCCAGTGAATTCAAAACAAAGAAGATCATCTGGGACTCTATCGACAAGTGCTTGGTGGCCTCCATTCAAGAAGGCTAGAAATTCCAGGATGTATTATATGTACCTGACCTCAAAAAGAACCTGGTGTCCATCTCAGCAATGGAAGACAAAGACTACAAGGTGACCTTCAGCGATGGCAAGGTACGTGTATGGAAAAACAATGTTAAAGATGCCTTTACTCTGGGGTTTCGAGTTGATTCATTATATCCGGTCGGTGGAAGTCCGCTAGGCATCATGTCTTGTGACACATCTCTTTAGTCCAAACTTTGGCATCAGAGTTTTTCCCACCTTCATTATAAAGCTCTAATCGATGTAAGACAAAGGGTAATAAGGATGCTCGAAGTCCAAGTAGAGAAAGAAGGTGTATGTCCAGGATGTGTCGAAGGAAAGCTCAAAAGGGGACCATTCCCCTCAAGCTAAAGCAAGACCTCTGATATATTACAGTTAGTTCACTCATACATATTTGATATGATGCCTGTGAACTCCTTGGGAGGATATTCATATCCTTACTTTTACAGATGACTATTCTCGAAAGACTTGGATATACTTCTTGAAAAATAAGGATGAAGTGTTCTCTTGGTTTTGACACTTCAAAGGCTTGATCGAGAATCAAATTGAAAAGAAAATCAAGATCTTAAGGACTAATAATGGGACTTAATATGAAATCTAATGAGTTTCATGACTTTTGTAAAGATGTTGGCATTAAGAGGGAGACTACTACACCATATACTCCTTAACAGAATGGTGTGGCAGAAAGAAAGAATCGTATGATTGTGAAAGTTGTCCATGCCATGCTCCATGATCAAAGACTTCCGAAGTTTCTATGGGCTGAAGCTGCAAACACCATTGTATATGTACAAAACTGATGCCTTCATCAAGCATTGGGTTCCAAGACACCTGAAGAAATGTTCACCAATAAGAAACCTGACATATCTCATTTTAGAATTTTTGGAAGCCCTATATATTTTCATGTGCCAAAAGTGAAAAGGAATAAATTGGGTGCATCTGGAAAGAAAGGAATCTTCATGGGCTATGGTGAAAATACTAAGGGCTATAGAATCTATGTAGTCGGTCAAAGGCAAGTCGTAATTAGTCATGATGTCACCTTTGACGAAGATATGGCTCTTAGCAAGGTGAACTATCTTCCTACAGTGAGGAGCTCTCAAGAAGCTGACACCAGGGAACCGAAAGAATAAGAGTATGACGAGATATTTGCACCTGTTGCGGAATATACCACCATTCGCTCAATCATAGCCCTTGCGGCTTCACGAGGATGGAAACTACATCAGGTGGATGTTAAGACCATGTTCTTGCATGGTTCAATCAAAGTAGAGGTCTACATGGAGCAACTTGAAGGATTTGAGATTTATGATTGAGAATCTCATGTGTGCAGGTTGAAGAAGGCCCTCTATGGACTGAAGCAAGCACCCCGAGCATGGTATGAGAGGATCGATAATTACTTGATGAAGCTGGGATTCACTAAGAGTGAAGTTGATCCCAACCTTTACTTTAAGGTTGAATATGACAAACCTCTCATACTGGTGTTGTATGTTGATGACCTCTTTCTAACAAGTGCAGACCCTCTCATTCACAAATGCAAGAGGGAGTTGGCTTCTGAATTTGAAATTAAGGACCTAGGACTGATGCACTATTTCCTAAGACTTGAAGTCTAGCAGAAGCCAAGGGAAATTTTCCTATCTCAAGGAAAATATGTGGTGAATATATTGGAAATATTCGGTATGGTGGACTGTAAGCCTATAACTACCCCGATGGAGCTTGACTTTAAGAAGTTAAAGCGGTAGCACTGCTGGACCAATTTTATGAAATGCCACCGAGTATCGTCAACTCGTCAGAGCATTAATGTTCTTAGTGAACTCCCATCCAGATATATGCTTCAGAGCAATGCATTGAGTCAACATATAGTTGAACCTCACCACATACATTGGATTAGTGCCAAGAATCTGTTGAGATATCTTCGTGGCACAATTAATTATGGGTTAATATACACTACCGAAGATGTGAGACTACTTGGGTATACTGATGTTGATTGGGCAAGTAGTGTGGTGGACCAAAAGAGCACTTCCGGGTGTTGTTTCTCCTTGGGATCTGCTTCGATATCCAGGATGAGCAGGAAGCAGAAGTCAGTGGCTTTGAGCACCACCGAGGTAGAGTATATTACTGCTAGCATGGCCATGAGGTCGTCTAGTTACGAAAGCTCTTTAGTGAGCTATTTGGATTTACATTGGATACCACTGTGATCCTGTGTGATAACCAGAGTGGGATTCGTTTATTAGAGAATCCCGTATTTCATGATTGCTCCAAGCATATCGATATCAGGTACCACTATATTTGGTGCAGCAAGGAACTATAAGGCTCCAACATATCGGTACAGATGAACAGGTCACCGACATTCTGACAAAGGCCCTAGAAAAGGTCAAATTTTTGACTTTCCGAGAATGACTTGGTGTCATTCAGAAACCATCTGATGAGGGTCCTGTATGATGTATGGAGCTCTTGGAGCTTCGGGGAGGGGGTGCAAGGTACTTCTTGGAGTAACATATGACCACATGGTGACTCACTATCCCCTGGTGGTGTATGTGTACAGGGTAAAAGAATCAAAACTTTCTCTGTGACACCCCATGGCAACTATATAGTAGGATGTTTAGTTCTCATGTGAGGTATGGATGATGTGTTATCCATGACGATTGTGTAGCAGGACGATTAGTTCTCCTGTGAGGTCTAGATGATGTGTTCTCCATGACGATTGTGTAGCAGGATGATTAGTTCTCCTATGAGGTCTGGATGATTTGTTCTCCATGATGATTGTGTGGCAAGATGATTAGTTCTCCTATGATATCTAGATGATGTGTTCTCTATGATGATTGTGTAGCAGGATGATTAGTTTTCCTGTGAGGCCTGGATGATGTGTTCTCCATGGTGATTGTGGAACAGGATGATTCGCTCTCCTATGGGTTAGGATGATTAGTTCTCCGTGGAATCCAATGGACAGGATGATTCGCTCTCCTATGGACAAGATGATTCGCTCTCTTGTGGGACATGATGATTCACTCTCCTATGGACAGGATGATTAGTTCTCCTGTTGAGGCATCCTACCCATGTAGTCTGGGACTCATGGGAAGTACCTCTCATCTGATCAATGAGCATGGAAATGAGGATAGCGACCATAGTAGTACCAATGGATGCATCATTGTATCTATCGTACTCCCTATGCTAGGATGACCTTCATTGATATAGGATCAATGATACTGGTCTGGGACTAGTGGTAGAAGTTGTACCCATTATGACACTAACTTCGGGTCTGTTGAGGACTGGTTTGGGACTAGTGGTAGACACTCTGAGACTGACTTTGAGTTAGTGGAGGATGGTATGATACATCCTCGACCACTTCTTCTTCTTCTTCTTCATAGTTCGAGCAAAGCTAAACAGAGCATAGCAAAGCAGAGTAGAGCAGAGCAGGGGTCAAGCTGTACAGGGTAGTGCATTTGATAGATGAATAGTAGCGACAAATAGACGAATTGTTGATGAAGTTCTCCCTGGTTGAGAGGAAGTGTTAAAATTGGAAACGAGGGCCAAACTTCATGTGGGTCACCTTATTCATGGCTGATTATGTTTTTCTTGGATTCCTCTCATCGAGAGGTGTAGGATTGATCTAAATATCATCTAATTCCGATAAGTTTTTATGGAGATATGAATTTATTTAGATTATTAAATAATTATCAAGCCGACCAGCAACTCATGTAGGCTCAGAAGCCCAATAGACGCATCTATTCATCATCAACATTTGTATATAAATACAGGAGGTATTTTCCTCATTTGGACACACATCTCAACACATATCTCTCTCTCCTGCATAGAAAAGAGGCTCTTCTCCTACTGCACAGAAAGGGACTCTTCTCTCACACGTGTGGAAGGAAGGACACAGAATTTAGGGCTGCAACTGCAGATCAGAAGTTTGACCAGCATTGACCATTAGGCTCTCTCTCAAAACTGTGTTGTAGGTGAAGTTGACTCTTCTTGGAAATCTGGGTGATGCCGATGATACCGGTGATGTCGATGATGCCGATGCTGGTGATGCCGATGATGTCAATGTTGATGATGATGCTGATGTCAGGTGATGCTGGTGATGATGCTGATGTCGGGTGATGCCGATGATGCTGATGCTGGTGATGTCGATGATGCCAGTGATGCCGATGATGCTGATGCCAGTGATGCTAGTGATGCTGATGATGCTGAAGTCGGTGATGTCGGTGATGTCGGTGATGCCGATGATGTCGGTGATGCCGGTGATGCTGATGATGTCGGTGATTCCGATGATGCTGATGTTGGTGATGCTGGTGATGCCAGTGATGTTGATGATGCTGATGACGGTGATGTTGATGACGCTAGTGATGCTGATGATGCTGATGCCAGTGATGCTGATGATGCCTGTCATGTTGATGATGCTTATGCCAGTGATGTCGATGATACTGATGCTAGTGATGCTGGTGATGTTGATGCCACTGATCTAGGGTTTGCTGCTACTGATATAAATCAAACTTTTGTATTATATCTCTCTGCTGAATTATTGAGGATAAAAGAAGATTTGATCAAAGGGTTTCCCCATATTACGTTTTGTCCCTAGCTAGCCACCATATCTTGTGTCTCTTGTCTTGGCTTGTTTTCTGTTGATCGTTTAATGTTCTATCTGCACTTTACTTACTGTACATGTGATTGCTCATCTGTGGATAATAATGATAAAAATAAGTAAACTGCTCTAAGCATAGAACATACCCTAACTTAACAATTACAAGTAGCAGTTTGAACTACAAGGAATTTCTACATGGTATTAGAGTTTAAATCACTCTAAAAGAGGTGAATGCAAGTTTGTCTTTTGCAGGTGAAATTGAATTTGCAGTATCATTCTTCAGAGCCAACATGATGTTGTTTTATGGATTGAGTCTCGAATATGTCCTTGAAGGTAGTGCGAACTATATCACTTGGAAGAAAAGGATGAAGGCGATGTTGGAAGACAACGAGCTTAAGGAATTCATAGAAAAAGATATTCCTAAGCCTCCAGCAACTGATGCTTAAGATCTAGCAGAGTGGAGGAAATGTGTTGCAAAGGCGAGAAGGATCATACTAGAAGGAGTTTGAAATCATATTGTCTTGAACCTCCATGGGAAGGAGACTCCATATGCAATGTGGAAGGCCTTGATAGACCGATTTTAGAAAAAAAATCACCACAGGAAGCTAGAACTAAAGGACAAGCTTAGAAAAATCAATATGGAGAAGAGTGACACTACACCAAAGTACTTGACCAAGTTCACCCAATGTCGAGATGAGATTGGAAGTGTTAGTGTTACATTTGTTGAATATGATCTCGCTAGCGTAGGACTTCTAGGCCTTCCCACGAGCTAGCACAACTATCAAGATTTGGTAAATGGAAGGGAGAAGCTACCAGAGTGAGAGTGTTTATGGTCCAACTTGGTGCAAGAATAGATTTGGTAGAACACCAGAGATGGATCCTCTCTAAGCATGATGATGTGGAGAAATGTGCCTTGGTTGGAGAGGCAAAGAAAGGGAAAGGGAATTCATCCCATTCAAAATCAAATTCTAGTCAGGGTGGAAAGAAGGACTTGTCGAAGATTAAATTTTACACTGTCATGAGCTAGGACACTATGCCACAAAGTGTCCACAGAAGAAGGATGGAAAGAAGCCCTCAGGAGGAGCGGCAAGTGAAGCTCTTGTGTCACAACTTGAGTTGAATTTCACCCTGATTTCTTGCATGGTGACATCGGTAATGGGTAGTGTGTGGTGTATGGATAGTGGAGCGTCATTCCATATGACCAGGAACAAATAATTCTTCTGTGACTTGGAGGAGAAGTGTAGGTTTTAACCCCGTACAGAAATTACCTGCATACGAATTCTAAATCACATGAAAAATAAAAATGCAAGAGCATAACACATAAAACACATTTACACAGAGATTTCCCACTGGATCCCAAAACCGGGACTACCAGCTTGATTTTTCATTATATTCCTTTCAATGTTACAATACATATTTATACATGCCGAAGCATCATCCAAAACCATGGACCGAAAACCGTCGCGTCCAAAAAACATGTGCGAAAATCATGCACAAAACCATAGGTGGGTCCGCCCAACCTAACATAGAGTCAAAAACCAAAATTTTCCTGGGTGCTTCCCCGGACCCCATAAAGTGGGGTTACGGGTACCCCTCAAACCCCCTGTTAACTATGTGGAAAGAATATAACACAACCCAATAGGTCGCACGAAGACAGAGAATGGAACAAAGAAGGAGTTGCATGTGTTGAACCAGCAACTGAGGAAAGAACATGAAGCTTTACCGATTGACGAATGAGTTTCAACATGATTAGGAACAACAATGGGTGAAACATGCACACAAGGATGAAACTACGCCGGAGATCCATCCCAGTAGCCAACACAAAGAAGACATGGTGAGTAGTGTTGTTGATCACATGCAAGGAATTCAACAACATGCATGTCATTATGTGCACACATGCAATCCAACCCATTCAACACATTTACAAGGTGAAGAAAAGAAGCAATTCCAACTAGAGATGAACATGTACTTTGACAAGTTGATGCACGTGACCAACTGCACACACTTGAAGTTTAACACAGACACTATGCATTAGTGTGTTTCTGGTTTACATGCACCCAACTATTACAAATCCATTTGGGCACATCAGTTCCATCATCCAGATCAATGTTTTAGGGCTCATCAATCCCTAATTTCAGTTTCTACATGCCTTAAACATGTCAACCTTTTGAATGACTCCCTCCTAGATAGTTTCATGGCCTGAAGACATGCTGAAATGACCTCTAGAGGGACCAACACAGGTAGGCCCATGCAAGGGTGCCCTATAGAGCACTTAGGCCCTCTTTGACCTGTGTTGGGCGAGTTTGAATGAAATTCACATAGGGTCTGGGGAATTTTCTTAACTCTTGGAGTCTTCTAGAAGTTTCCCTCACTTATCAACTCTTATGAGCTCGAAAATGGATGAGGAATGAGTTAAGATGCATCCTATATTCTCATTCCTTCCTCCATGGAACTAATTATAAGTATGGAAGGCCATTCAATACCCCCATTTATGACATAACCTCCTTCATCTTCCTATAGATTGAGCACTCATCTAAGTGATCAAGGGATGGAGTTTGATGAACTGTAAGGAGATAATGTTATTTTGATAATTGAGACTATTGTAAGTCTGGATTTGAGACATCCATGGTTTATATTTTTTTGATTTAGTTACCGGAGAATCCACAGTAAAAACCATTTTACGTCAATGTTTCAAATCCCAACAGGGATCCATCATCAGGACTTCTTGAATGTTGATATTAGAAGAGCTTGATTAAGGTATTTAAATATTTATGAGAGTAGATTTTAAGGAAGAGATTAATGTCGGCTTGTTTTAATAATATTAATTGCAGAGTTTTGAATAATCTAAATTATTATTATGATCCTTAATTTTAATAATTAATATTAATAACTAAGGTAGTAATCATTATTATAAATATTTAGTAATTATTATACTAATAAATATAAAATAATATTTAATAAATGTTAGTACAAATTATTAATTTTAAAATTAGTAGTGAAATATTTATTTTATATATTAGTATTTAATGCTTAGTATATTAGATATATTGTATAATATTAATAATATATTAATATCATAATAATATATATTAATAATTATTATGATAATATATAATAAAATAATTTAAGAATCTTAATAATTATTTAATCATTAATAATTAATCATTAATAATTAATTAATATCATTATGCTACCAGATTGTCATGCTTATGATGTGATGTGGATGGAAACAAAGATGGAGGAGTGACTTCGAATCAGGGTTCATGGTTGTAATTCTTCCTTTTATTCAATAAAGTATTTTCACCTTTTTCCATATGCTTATCTTGATATGTGATGCTTATATGTGTGAATGTATATGATTCCATTTACTTGTAATCAATATATCTTTTGCTTTGATTGGTTCTTTGTCTTCTGTTGATGTTTATAGGTACTTCTCAAGCGTGTTAAGTATGGGAAGGAAGGACAAGATCGATACAATTTAAAGTTCTTTGAATTGTTGCTCTAGATATGGTTACTTATATTAGGAATTAGTATTTATCCGTAGATACCAAATTCTCCAAAACAAATTAGTGATTCAGCTGGAGAAAAATCATCCTTCCAAGAAGCTTATCCACATCCTAGGACACTCTAGCAGACCTCACTTCCTTTCATTGATTGTATTTCAGCCTTGTTGAAGTGTTTTTTGGTCAAAAAATTGAGGTTTGATGACTCTTGAGTGGCCTCTCAGGAATCAATGCAGGCTTGGTCAGGGGACAATGCTCTACAGAGCACCCTTGAGTGAGAGACAATGCTCTACAGTGTAGTTAGGTCCTCTTTGACCTGCATTGATCCACCTTAGGGAACATTTTCACCTTTGGATTGGTTTTTTCTCCAAATTTCCTTCTGTTTATGCTTGTTGAAAGATCAATGATTGTAGTGTCTCTGAAATCAAGATTGTATCTCCTTTTCTATCCCTCCTTTGAATTGATTGATTAATGTTTCTTAAGTGTTTTATTTTTCATTATCAATCCATAGTCAAATTTAGATTATAGTCAATTAATCTTTGTTCGAAAAAAAGTCTCGTAAAAGTCTTCTTTTCCTTCGAAAGAGAACTATCATAAATTCTTCGTTCTTGCTAAAGATTGATTGATTGTATGTGCATTAGTTTCCTTTTTGTTCATAATAACATTAATGGAGTCAAAAAGAAAAACTTGCATCGTTAATATTGTATTTTGTGAATGCTTGAAAGGGATATCTAGGGAAATTGCATTAGATGTGCTCTTTGCTCTTTATCAAAGATCTGATTGGTCTATCCCTACTAGCTAAGGTTTTCATTGTTCAATTGAATGAAAATAATTCTTATCATATTAGTTTCATTTTAGGAATTGCAAACACACATCACGTGGTGAACTTTGAAAGGAAAATTCTAAAGAGGATCAACTTAAAATTTATCTGAATTCACCTGATGGAGAATTGTCACTTCACGAAAAACATTTAGAGGTCTAGGCTAGATACATGTTCTGGCGTTGAAAAATAAAGAAGGTGTCACTAACTTGTCTGCAATACATCCCGAGTGTGATACCTCATTGCACGTGCATGAGTATATCGTAGCTCATTCACGTACGTTCGGGTATATAGGGCGGTGTTACAGTACGTAAAGTATATGGGAATTCTCTCACTTTTTGGTTTTGCATTAGACAACGCTTATACGAATTGGGCCTCCACATTCTTTCCGGTATATATTTGAGGACAACACTAGGTTGCTATCCATCCTTAGGTAACTGAGTCAACCGCCTTGTACACTGTGATACACCAAACACAACATTCGGGGTGATTTCTTACTCGTACTTCTCGGTTCGCCAGGAGGTATTCTCCAGTTCACAGTTGTT
>APFE030870822.1:14399-83275 GCA_000404065.3 Pinus taeda | reverse complement strand
GTAAGCATATTTCAGTATTTTCCATTAATGAAATGAAGTATTATTTCTGCTGCATCTTTGTGTATATGGTTATCTCTGTATTTTATTGCGTTCCTGTTTAAATCTAGATCAGGAGCGGCTATATATTTGGACTATAACTATGGGATTCCTAGGATCTTCATATTTTATTGGTGTTTCCCCGCCCAAGAGAAAATGAGACAAGGTCCCTACAACATGAATAGTGGGTGAATATTTTACTTTCCTCACAGGATTTTTCACACATAGCTCTTTAATTGTTTTAGCATAAATAGGAATATCTTGGATGGCCTAAAGGAGAGGGATTTTAATGCAAATATTTTTTATTTCCCCTACGAGATCAAAGTCTGGATAAACAACTAGTTTAGGTATTGGTAATCTTTCAGGGAATGGGGGAGAAGTAAATATGAGTTTTTCAGGATCTTTATGCTCAACTGTATCTCCCCCTTGTTTTATTTATGTGTCAGTCATAGTTGATGATGTATGTACAGGTGGGCTTTCTAACTCAATTGGTGGCTGGTATCTTTCTTCCTTGGGAGTGATAATGTACCATGAACTCAGTCTAAGTTCATTGCATTCTTTTTGTTCAGCCTCATAATCTGAGTTTTCAACAATTTGTATCAGCTAAACCGGCCTGTTATTGGGGTTTGGATTCGGTTGAGCTGGTAGTTGGGATGCAAAAGGGGCTGAGGATTTTTCTATAATGGATATGGGGCTGAGGATTCGGAGGCCAATTTGAATTTTGTGAAGTAGAGGCAGGCCACTGGGATGGGTATGGATTACCTTGCCAAAAAGGAGTAAAAGGAGAATTCAACCAACCATTACTCAGAAAGGATTGAGTTGGCCAAGGTGACATAGGAAATGGTTGGGAGTGCTAATTCGAGAAAGGTGATTGACTTTGCCACACTGCTCCAGAATTCTGCTATTGATTAAATGACGAAGAAGAAAAGAACTGAGATGTGTCTTGTGACATACCTATGGGTCGGCCTTGCCATTGTCAACGTTGATTCATTAGGTATACTGGTTCTGTCTCTTCTTCTGCTTCTTTAAAAAATTCTTTCATTCTTGGAAGTGATGGACACTACTCAGTGGCATGGTCCTTGGTGCAGATAGCGCATGTCTGGACCATGTCCAATGGACACTCCCATTGGTTGTGCTTCTTACGACAACGTGGGCAAAAAATGGCCAAGTTTTGTTCTACTAAGGCTTGTTTTTGTTTGGCCTACAAGACATCCAACTACATTGTAAGAGTGCCCAAGATGTCTGTCTTGAAGTCCTTTAGGAGGTTACCAATTTCCATTCTTGTTACACCTCCACTATGTGGTTTGCTTTCTCTAGTCATAAGATCTCGACTCCCTGACCTGGAGTGTGTGCTACCTCGCGAACACTTGATACACAAACGAACGATTCCATCATAATCCTCTTGGGAAATGTTTCCCTTCCCCATGAAATTTAGAGTTTCTATCCATTCTTCTTTCACTCCTTTAATTAAGATAGCTTTTAGGACTTCTTTTGGTAACGTGGAGTGAGGGGATGTCTGTAAATTGTAGTGAAACCGTTCAACATATTCTTCTAGAGTTTCATTATCCTTTGTAGACATCTTAAATATTTCATATTTTAATTCTCTAGTCCTACAATATTCCTGAATTTTGTGAGAAAAATAAATTTTCATGTCATCCCAAGAGTTAATATTGTGTCCACCTAAACCTATGAATGATCTCAAAGCTACTCCTTTTAGAGTAGAAGGGAAAAAATTAATTTTTATGGATCAGTGGTGTAATCATATTCTCTGCAAAGGACGTCAAACTCAAATAAGAAGGCATCTAGATCCATTGTGGTCATCCCATGAAAGGTTGGGAGGTTTTTCAAGGGAATATATTTCGTCGGGGCATTAGCTACTGGGTCGACTATGGGGTATTCTAATGTCGAGGTCGGACCTTGAGGTTGATTTTCCATTTCGTCAAAAATGTGCCAATATCCTTCAGGGACTTCAGGGGGTGCTATTTGAGTAAGTGAAGTATTCTCAACCCAATATGGTTTTGCGACACTGCCTAGATCTGAGATCACAAGAGATCCTAATTCAGACAACTATGGCTCTGCCTTGGCAGTTCCACTAGTTTCTCCCTCTCCTTCTCTTAAGTTTCACGATTTTCCCTCTCGTAAAGGACCATAATATAAATTTTCTGTAACTTGAAAGCTATGTTTAGATCCTCCAATTTGGTTATGAATCTCAACATTGGCTGCAGATGGCAAGCCTTCTGCCTGAGGGATTATAGTAGGGATTTTTCTAGATATAGTCCAGGGTCCTACTAATGCCTAAGATTCTTCTTTTCTTACGATTTCGTCTATAAAATTTGATCTCCCAAGGTTCATAGATCCCTTGGGTTTTGTGGATTTAGGTGGGAAGTTCTGAGTTTTTTCTATCTTTTTATTCCTAGTGATTCGTAAAAAAAAACCTGCTCCTATTTAACCTCTATGCATTTGTTGAAAAGTGGGTTGAGGAACACACACTTTCTTACTCGTTACATAGGTTCTTACCTCTAGTTTTTAAAACCCAATTCTTTACAGAAAAATTAAAAGAAATCACTTTGGAACACTCTCCTCGAAAACGACACAAAAATGTTGGTGCACTAAGATGAATATTAAAAGCGACCTTAACACCTACATTAGTTATCAAACCAAGGCAAGTCTATTTATTTCAAGAGTGTTCAACATTGTCTATGTAAGTGAATTCAGAGGCTAATTCATAATAAAATGATTTAGAATCATTTGCAATAATATCTAATTCTCGAAGTTCAATCCAAACAATCCTCAAAGAAATCTTTAAAGAATTTTCAAATCTACTTTAATCTATTATGCAAAGAACTAAATCGGAATGAAAGTAAAAGGAATCACACTCAGTAAATCTAACTGGTATAAACAATATTTTTTTCAACACGAAGGAAATCTACAACAATTGAACAACAAGTAATTATGCAAACATCTCATGGGAAGCAATCAACTATAATCTTGAGATCTCTGGTAACACTACTTTAGAATGAACAACAATAGAATACTTAAATGAACCTGATCAATTCAGTAAAGGTTAACACGCAAATGTAAAACACGGTAAGATATAGAATCTAGTTTGAACAATAAAAGAAAATCATAATCATCAATACTCACAGTAATCAGAATAATTCTAATTTCGCAAACTAACGATTATAAGAATAAGCAGAAATAGATATGACACAATTAAAGTAGTAAATCTCCTATTGATTGGCCCATAGTCTCTAGAAGTCATTGTCGAAAGACACTCAGAATGAAATTATAGTTAAAACACAGTCTTCTTCATTAAAACACAGTCTTCTTCATTAAACTTGGTAATAGAGTTACAGTGTCACAGTAATGAAAGTAATATGTGTCCAAAATGAGTAGTTATAATCTTAAAACTTCTAACTATTTGTTCACTTTGCTGGATGGCTTTATATAACCTTGGAAAGGTAAATGGATAAAAGCGAATCCTCAGTATCAGGAGATCTTGAGGATTTCGCAACCAAAAACCTGATTTCATCACAAAATAGAATTAATGCTCCTGGTCTTCCACTGTCCTTCGTAATCGAGACATTGTCCTTTTCCTTTCTTGGTCACTGTTGTTCTTTCGTTTGAACAAAAATCGTTCAATTTATGTTCCTGCATATAAAGATAGATAAAGTTAGTTTTTCATGCCCAGATTTACCCAATTTATTAATGATCGATTTTATCCAGCTTCCACAATTGTTTCTTCTATATTTATTCATAAAACGAAGATAAACACATAAAGATGAATGATTAATTAAGCTAATATGAGGATAAAACATACCTTTTCCATGGCCCAACAACTTCCACATCTTTCTTTAAACCATCCATCTTATATTCCATGCCTTTGTTTAAACCATCCATCTTATCTTCCATGTCATCCATCTTAGCTTCCACGCCTTTCTATAAACCATCCATCTTAACTTTTGTTACTTTTTGTGAGAGTGAATTTTGTTGCACTTGGTCTCGTAATTTTGATATATCATGTTGCATTTATTCCTCTTCTTCATGAGTCATGCTACAAATTTGAGGTTTCTTACTAGGTGTTTCCATTTTCTTTCTTCAAGGAATCAATTAATGATAATTATGCTTCACTATGCCCTTTGAATTCCTTCAAATTAATTTTTCAAACCAAACTTATGAAAAAAATTTAAAAATTGCACACCTTTTTTCACTTTGTAGGAGCTCGATATTGAATCTGATGTATCTCCAAAATTTCGGATCTCCAAGATGTGAAATTGTGAAATGTAGTATATCTCTGAGTCCTCTTTCCAACGCCACCATTTTGACTGAAATTGGATTCTCAAAGAAAGAGTTATTCCCAATCTCCCAAGATGGCCTGAGTATACACTTTTTCAGTAGAGCGAACTTGTATGAAGTTCCACGTGTCACTGTTTCAACCTTCGGACCTAAAAATGATGCACCAAAAGCTATTGTCTGTCCTCTTTCTACAAATTCTTACTAAATTTTAATCTGATACTCAGAGAGAAAGTTATGACGATTTTCCCAAGGTCACCTATTTGGGATGTAATTTGGGAGCCTGCAAAAACCCTAACTGCCTTAGATCATATCTCGGAAAATATAGTGAGACAATATATTAAATTTGGACCCTAGGATCATCACGATTTCGGCTCAAATGGGTGTTTTTTTAGCTTCTGAAATGTCATAGAAAAAATTATAGCGAAAATTCCAAGATGACCTATTTGGAGCAGCAAAACCCTAGAATCCAAAGCTCTGATACCAAATGTTATGAACCAGCGCAAAAAGAGAAGATAGAAAAGATAGATCAACAACTTCAAAATCAACCTCCTTTACATTACATAAATGAAAAAGTATTGGATTATACAAATGACTAAACCTCCTTTCTATATATAGGAGTCTAAGGGGTCAAAATATAATCAAAGCTGACATAACAACAATAATATAAGGGCACACTAATAACAATATGCGGACAATATGGGCACAATAATAACAATAAGGGCTATAATGAAAATGGTAATGGGGGAATCACTCGTATTATAAGGACCTAACAATTTACTTTCTTAAATCACTCTCATCAAATGGTTCTCATGAATACCCGATCCTCCCATTCTTGCACCATTACTTACATCTTAATACACTCCACGTCTGATGTTTTTTGCTCAAGCATCTCCTCATTTTATTTTATTTCACTACAACCACTCCTTCATTATAATAATTTATATCTTCTTGTTGTTATGTTGCATCTTCACTATTATACAACTCCTCTTCTTGTTATAACTATTGCAACTTTTCTTTGGTCTACACCACTATCATTTCTTTTGTTGCACACTCCACTTCACATGCAATAAAGTCATCACACAAAATGTAATGGGATCAAACATTTCCATATGCATCTCTTCCACTATTACAATTAAGGGAATTTTGAGGTCTAAAATGGGCCTCCTAAGGAAAATAATAAAATAAAAGAAAAAAATAAAATACCAGTTATGAATTTTTAAAAGAAAGAAAGAAAACTACATTTTTGTAGTCTATTTATAACGTATTTTATTGTAGGATTCCTCAAAATTCAATTGTATAACACTCATTGTGTTAGGGTCCTATAATTTTTATAGGATTGTTTGATTATAAATTATCATTATTATATTTTGTATATTGTAAATAATATTCCATACTGTAAATTATTTCCAAAAAGGTCAAAACCTTAAGAAAAATTAAAAAATATGCTTGCAAGATGAAATGTAGCAATAGAGGAAAAGCATGAAGATTTTATCCTATGTAAAATATTAAATATTATTTTCATGTGCAGAAGAAAAAGAAAAGGAATTAGATTTTGACTCTAAAGTTCGATGTATCAGGTGATATTCGATATATTATTCCTTATTCCTAAGTTTCATTAACCCGAAACTATTCCTCCGCTATCTATTTCATCCACTCCCCTACCCCATCATACTCTCCAATCATTCCCCGTTGTGAATTAAATATATTTCCCGACCCCACTATACACCCTGTCATATCACATTACTATCCTGTGACTTCTCTCCTCATCTGCACCCACCTCTCAACATCCGACGACCAACAGTATGTTTTGCCCCCCCCCCACCATCTGAACTTTATTGTCAAGGGGTTTTGAAATGGGTGGTATTCAAACCCACCCCCATTTAATGTGTCACCATTCCATGATTTCTCACCCCCCTCAATCGAAACAATTAACTACCTCCCCCCCCTCCGAAAAGTGGTTTCTCCACCAAGCGATACCACTATCCTATCCACTTACCATGTCCCCACTTCATCACCTCTGCCACTCCTATCCTGCCTTATATTCCCCACCCATTACTCCTACACCATTGTCCACTCGCCATGTCCCTCCTCATATTCCACTCCTATTCAGCCACCTAATCATATTTCCGCCAACCATGTGCCTCCATGACACTTCACACCTCCACGCCATTCATTTGTCTCATGAACAATTTAAACTCTGTTTTTTTTCCTATACAACATAGTAATTTCAAATGTGGTTTACAGATAACTAAGAACATATTTTCAAAAACTTAAAGACGTTTTTTTTTGTAACATCCTTATGCACAAAAGCCTCTCTCAGTTTTTCAACAACTGTTATGGTTTGGGAGATGCTAATAATTATTTGAAGGCATATTTTCCAGAAATTTCCTATTTTAGTCACCTTTTTGTAGAAAATATTGTGGATAATTAGAGATGAATCTTGGGAAACTAGAGAAATTCTTTTTTCCTCAGATAATCAATTACAAAAAACTCTCTCATTTTTGTAACAACTATTATGGTTTGGGATATTCGGCTGAATCTTGGCAGGCATGTTTTCCCAAATTTCCTGTTTAGTCATACTTTACAGAACCGATTGTGGCCGATTAGAGATGACTATTGAGAAACTGGAGGAGGTTTTTGTTCCTACGATGCAAAAGTACAATAAAATAGTTCATATTTACACATCTATTACATAATGAGAGATACATTTACATCTTTACAGCCTATGTTTTGGACTGTGCAAAGTCTTGTTTTAGACATCTTTTTGCAGAGAATATTGGGAACAGATGGAGCTTCATTTTGTGAAACTAAGAGAGGTTTATCTCAAGAGCATATTTATCTATAATGACCTCTATCACTTTTTATAGAGTTATCTCATATTGAGATATAAAAAGGGATGGTTGACCCTATTTTGCAAAATTTTGGGAGGAAAATTCTCAAAGACAGTTAGCCACCTCATCAACTAAGAGTTGCAATCAAATTCGAATTTCTCTTATTTGTCAACATAAATCCATAATGATAATTCCAAGTATATGAATTAATTTTTAATGTCCTACATTTCTTTTCTACTTGTGTAAAACAATTTGGCATATTTGTAAAAAGATCTTGAGATTTTTATCAAAATATTTTAGTTTAAGATTTTGTATAAATACTTCATCATTTTAAGTAATAGATGTTGGGGTTTGTACAAAGAAATCTATTTTATAATGTAAATTTGTTCATTTAACTCAAGTGGATTGACCATTAATACAAAGGCTTTTCACAAGATACTTGTGTTGCAATTACTGGTGATGTTTTTCTTATTGTATAGGTTGTTTCCATTGTTATTCTCTCTATGTTTATCATCTGAAATCTTATTGTAAAACACGGGATGTGAAAAATAAGATATGTTTTTAGCACCTTATTTGGACTGCGTTTACAATCTGTATGTTTTCTATTGAAGTCTGATTGAGAAATTCTTAAATGCTTTTTAATCACTACCGAATCCCCTCTTTTCTCCATTCCATAATTCAATTTAAAGATCCAGTAAATGTAACTATCTTACCCTGTGATTACTCCTTTGAAATTTCGATGCAACATCCAACTCTTTTGACTCCATTGCCCAATGGCCTTCCCTTTTTTTTCCAGCCAAACCAATTCAAAAACCAAACTCTAAGCCCAATAACTAGCCTGAAAATCCTAGTAAACAAAGGTAAATCTCATAGAGAGATCCCTCTCTGAGTTTAGGAGGGCTAGATCCTAAACTCGAAAGTGGTTTTGATGTTGCCTCCATGCTTTTTTCTTCATCCTTGAAATTACAGAACAATAACACATTGGATGAAAATTTAGATTTCACATCCAACAAGTACCCATTGTGCATGATTTTGAGTATATCCAAATTGAGAAAAATTTAAAACACATGAAAAATGTATTCAAACATGTTTTTTCATGTATTTTGAATTTTTTTTGGAATGAATCTACTAGAAAGCATGCATAGTGGGTACTCATTGGATGTGAGGAAATAATTCACATTTGTGACTTTTCTTAAGGCATAGTTAGTTTTTCTTTTAAAGATCAAGTGTGTGACTGCCCCCTCCCACATTTACCCACTTTTACAAGCTCGCTAGGGTAAACATGAGATGAGTGTCACTGTCATATGACTCAAACTCCAAGTTCTAGTTATGGAAGTGGGGCTTGCAATCTGACCACAAATTAACATCCCTTGGAGACAAACAACCACTCAAGAGGTTGCAAACCACCCCAGGTGGTCAATCCTTGAGTTGGAATTATGTTTCACTAGGAAAAGTACCCAACTGCATGCATAACATATCATCAATGTCGTTATGAGGTCCCAACCACACACATAGGCCTTCCTCCATGTAGTTAGAACTAAAATTCTTGAGTTTAGTGCTAGCGATTTCGATATCTGAGCCACGTTTTTAGGCTAGCCTCAAGACCACTACCCAGAACTTCCTGTAACTTTCCATAATGAAATCTAAGGTAATGACAATGCTAATCAATCGAAACTCAAGCAATAATTTGACCTAGACATGCTTAACCCATGATAGAAATTTTGTCAAACATATGGTAAACATGAAAGATATAGGTCATAAATGCATATCTGATCATAAGGGTCTAGACTTCATCTGAGAATCTCCAAGAAGGTCTAATTCCATATCAAGACAACTGCAATAACACTTGTTAACTCATGCATTCATTAACCATTCAAATACTTATCGAAACATAACAGGAGCCATCGATATATATCAGATAACCAACACATAACCAACATATAACCAACATAGAAACCACAGGAAATCAAACCATAATATTCCCATCATAATCAATACAAATGTTCATAGATCACAATAGGAATATCTCATATTAACATATGAAAATGACAACCAAGACATGGACTTCCACATACAACCCAACTAATATAGATTGGGATGAACCAAATCTCTATTTTAGCTAGTCACCCCCATGCCATATTCCAAGCATGAATGTGGGATCATAAGGATTAAATCAAAACAAAACCAACGAGGGCTTCAAAGGACAAACCACCTCATACCTCAGCCATAATGATCTCGTCTATATGGTCCATAAATCACAAACATCAACTGGATCAGTATCCACCCAAGTTATTCAGGGCTCTAGGAACTAGCAACTCAACCCATAGCTAAATCAAGGCTCTAAATCATTTATTCCAACCCGTGGCCCCAAGGACAAGTAACTCAACCCACAAGGCTCCAGAGCATTTTTCCAACCTACAAGATCCAAGAACTAGTAACTCAACCCAAGATATTCCAGGGCTTCTACAACATTTCTTGCAACTCACAGTCATAAGGAACATAAGAACTAATTAAAAAAACAAGTGGGAAACCCACAACACCATGGTTATCGAAGAAATGACAAGGCAATGTTGAAACCACTATCAATCCATGAAAAT
This sequence comes from Pinus taeda, assembly GCA_000404065.3. NCBI lineage: Eukaryota > Viridiplantae > Streptophyta > Pinopsida > Pinales > Pinaceae > Pinus > Pinus taeda. The sequence goes on along the minus strand of APFE030870822.1, from coordinate 73,515 downwards.
ATCCATGCCAATGATAACACATAACCAGAGAATCACATGCATATACCATACATCCAAAAATCAGCAAGGAAGTCACACATGCAACCTATTATCTGCAAAATATCCCTAATGTAGTTGTTGATCCAAATTTTCCCTTGAATTTTTTTTCTTTCCCTTGATTTCTTTCTCCAATCCAAGTGAATGCTAGAGTGATCCAAGCATGCTCCAATAATTCTCTAAGTGCGCAAGAGTGTATGAGAGAGAGAATGAAAGGAGAGATTAACTTAAAAATGTCAAAAGGTTGTAAATGACCAAAATTTGTCAAATATCTATGAACTGATTCGATGATGTCTCCATTTTCTTCATTTTCCTTCAGTTTTCCTCTAATTTCCCTTGCATGTAGATTTTCTCCTATTTTCCTTATTTTCATAATTAAATTCCATTTATTACCTCTTTTCCTTTGCCAATTTCCATAGTCGTCATTAACCACAAGTGATTCCCACTAAAGTGTTTTTCCCACCTTTCAGCTTGGAATACATGTCCCATGACATTGGTATTATTTTATTTACATGGAAAATTAGCCATGCCTGTTACAAATCGCTCCCACTTGGGGAGATACCATCCTTGGTGTTCAATGATCATTATAACCAGCAAAAGATGTCGCCCCTTGAGCTTTATAACACAACTCGATGCAACATTTACATCATATGAAACTATTGAAACCATGAACACCATACAACTTATTGGAGCTTTGTAACACAACTTGATGCGGTATTTACAACATACTGCTTATTGGAGCTTTATAACACAACTCATTATAATATTTACAATACATATATGCACAAACATAAACCAAACACATTTGCTCAACCAATAAATAGGGAAGGGTACAAAGCTCGCATATGATTATCCATCTCCCATGTAGCTTCATCAAGCCCAAAGTTCTTCCACTGCACTTGAACTTGCTTGATTGCTCGGTTCTAGAGCATGAGTTGTTTCTGCTACAAAATGCATTGAGGTTCTAGTTGGAAATCTCCCTCTTGTTCTACCTACAATACATACTAATCAATCACATTATCAACATCTTGGACATATCTCTTAAGTAATGAAAACATGGAAAACATCATGGACTTTCACTATTGGCAACAGTGCAAGCCTATAGGTCACTCATCCAATCCTCTCAAGGATCTCAAAAGACCCACAATACCAAGGTGAAAACTTGGAACATGATCAAATCCTCAAAGAGATTGTCTTGGGATTGATGTAGAAGCACACATGCTCCCTAGCCTAAAACTCCTTGAATGCTCTATGTTGATGCACATAACTCTTCTACATGTTAGCGATTCCCTTAAATTCCTTCTAATAACTTGCATCCCCTACTCCATCTTATCCAACATATCTGATCCAATTAGTAGCATGTTCACTAGATCCCTCCACTTGATAGGAGTATTGCAACTCTGCCCATAAAGAGCCTCAAATGGACTCATCGTTAAGGACTCATGATATCCATTATTATATGCAAACTCTACCAATGGAAGATACTCCTCCCACTTCCTATGTTGATGCATAACATGCATCCTCAACCTATCCTCAAGGATCTTGTTCACCCTCTCTGTCCATCCATCTGTTTGTGGATGATAAGTTGTACTAAAAGCTAAATCTATCCCCAAGCCTCCAAACAAGTCCTTCCAAAACTTGGAAGTGAACCTGGCATCTCTATTTGATATGAACTTCTTGGGAACATCATGTAATCTCATTATCTCCCCGATGAAGATTTGAGATACCTCACTAGTTGAATTTGTAGACTTCACTACAATGATATAAGCTACCTTACTCAACCTGTCAACCACAACCATGATAGAATCATGCTATCTCAATTTCCTTAGTAAACTTGTAATGAATTCCATGGAAATGACCTCCCATTTCCATTTTAGAATCGAAATATGTTATAATAAACCATCTAGGTGCTTACACCCATCTTTCACTTGTTGAAAATCCAAACATCTAGCAACAAACCCAACCACTTCTTTCTTCAAGTTCAGCCAATGATATAAGTTATTAGCAATTGTCAAAGTATTCTAATATCACAGGTGACCTGAATACAAATTGACATTAAACTCCCTCAAGATAAACTTCTTGAGCTCACTGCTATCTCACACATAAGTCATGTTCCCGAATCTGACCAAGCCACATGTCATGAGGTGATACTCCTTATCCATATCACCTTCACCCTAGTATTGCGATATTTTCTTCAACTACTCGTACCTGTCATCATGTTTCCCTACATGTAAGATCTGCTCCTGTAAATATATCCCATATGAAATCATAGCTGAAATATGATTCACCTACACTCTTTTACTAAGAGCATCTACAACCTTGTTCTCATTTCCCTTGATGTATTTGATCTCGAGGTTAAGCTCACTGAGATAGCCAACCATTTAGCTTTCCTGGCATTCATATTGGGTTGGTCAAACAAGTACCTCAACCCACTATGATCACTCATCAAGATGAACCTCCCGCTAAGGAGATTGTGCCTCCACATCTTCAACGCATGAATTATAGTTTCCAACTTAAGATCATGAGTCACATAGTTCCTCTCATGCTCATTCAACTTGTTAAATGCATAACATACCACCTAACCTTCTTGCATCGGGATTCCACCAAGTCCTTCATTGCAAGCATCTATACATACCATGAACTCTTTATAAAGATATGTAATCTTCAAGACTAGAGAATTTCTAAGCAAATGCTTCAACTGCTCAAAAATAGATTCACACTCCTCAATCCATTCAAACTTCTTCCCTGTTCTTTGTAAATATGTAATAGGATAACCAATATGTGATAGTTTTTTTATGAACTTCCTATAATAACCTGCTAGTCCCATGAATGATCTAGCCTCATCTACATTCCTAAGAGTTGGCCACTCCATGATAGATTTAATATTTCCCGGTCCACTATTATGCCTTCCTTGGAAACAACGTGTCCCAAGTAATGAACTTCATTCTAAAAGAAAATGCACTTGCTGAGCTTGGCATACAGCTGATTCTCTCTCAACAATCTCAATATTGCTGCTAGGTGTTCTGCATGCTCTTCCTCATTCTTATAATACACCAATATATCATCAATAAACACTATCACAAACTTGTCCAAATAAGGATGCAACATACTATTAATCAAACGCATGAAATTAGTTGGAGCATTAGTAAGACCAAAAGGAACAACCACAAACTCATAATGCCCATACCTTGTACGAAATGTGGTCTTGTAAATATATTATTCTTTGATGTGCACCTAATGATATCTTGATATCAAATCAATCTTTTAAAACATTGTTGCTCCCTTCAACTAATCAAACAAATAATCAATCCATGACATTAATGCATGCTCGTTCTTGATAGTCATATTGTTCAATTACTTGTAATCAATGCATAATCTGAGAGTACCATCCTTCTTATTTAAAAACAATATTGGTGCATCCCAAGGCAATATACTTTGCCTTATGTATCCCTTATCAAGCATTTCCTTAACCTACAACTTCAATTCTACCAACTCTTGAGAAATCATCCTATAAGGTTCCTTAGATGTTGGTGTTTCTCCCAACATCAACTCAATATAAAATTCCACACCTCTATAAATCTCTGCAAGAAGCACATCCTGAAACTATTGCAAAACATGATACCTCTCTAGGACTTCATCGTCCTCATCTTCCTTCCCTTTGTCACTAGAAATGTGAACTGAAAACAATACACATCCCTTATGTGAATTGCACTTTTCTTGCAAAGCTATAATTGTCCTCATTGAAGTTGGTTTATTCCTTCCTTACAAGACTCTTCTTTCCCCATCATCATCTAGACACTCAATAGCCTTATCATAGAAGTCCACTTTATTCCTATGAATGTACAAGCAATCCATGCCTGAAAGAATATTGTATGAACCCAAAGGAAGCACATTTATATGTGCTGATGTAGGCATACCATTCAAGTCAAATGCATAAGATCTCACCCAGCTATGAGCTTTTCTCTAGGTACCTGTGGTAAACTACAAAACCCAATATTTTTATTGCACATATTTATTGAAGCAACACTTATAAACTAGATCAAGACTGATATAACTATAATTAGATCTAGGTTCAATAAAAATAGAAACAATCTTATCATGAAGCTTGCCTTCCATCTTGATAATGGATTCCTAATGATCAGTCTACCTATTATCCACTACTGAATAAATCTGAGGAATAATATGCCCAATATCTCCAACTGTCTATGCCTCTTGAGCACTGTAAATCTGAGGTCTTCCACCCTGATGTGATGGAAAATATCTCCTGTGATGCTCTCCACCACAAGTCCAACATTGCAAAGCCTTCCTACCATCAACCTTATTATGCTCCTCAAACTGAAATCCATGTCCCTTTTCAACTTCATTAAACTTCTTATAATGTGTCACACTCCCCATATCACTTGCATCCTAAGGCCTTCCTCGCTTCTTAGGCCACTTTCCTTTAGTCTTGTCATAACCTTTCCAATATTTCTTAGGCTTAGACTACTCATAGCAATCATTTAGCTTCTCAATGACTTCCTCCAATGACCAAGGCTCATCATACTCAATCTGATATTTAAATGCTAAAGGAAATCCACTTATGAAAATTTAAACTTTTTTCTTGATCCAAATTTAAATAGGAATGCAACAAATTATAGATATAACCATAAATACAGAGATGTAACATAAATAATTCTTCATTTCATTGATGTAAAATACTAAAATATGCTTACAAATAGAAATGGAAATAAACTAGCTCGGGCGATGGTAGCTTATCTCTAAGAAGAGATGTGGCATCTACATGCCCCTAAATTGTCTTACAATGAGGCTCGAAGGCCTATTTATTGTTTAGAAACAATGGAAAACACTAAAAATCCAAAACCCTAACCTTAGGAGATGAAGCGCCAAACTATGGGCCCCGTTTTGGGTAAGTTGGTACATCAACTTCCCGAGGTCCTAACTTTGGCATATGATCTTTGTTTGACGTGCACAATACCTCGTTAGAAATATCTATATGAGGACTACAAATTTGGAGTGTGAAACATTGGTCCATGGCCCCATTATGCTCCCAATTTTCCCAAAAAAACGTTGTTTAGGGCCTCAAAATGGCTCCAGAAGTTGAGGACCTGAAAAATTGCCAAAAATAGTAAATTGTGCTACAAATAAGGAAACTGAAAAAATAAAAATAAATAAATAAATAAAAATGGTGGAGGTCCAAGTGGAATAGGCAGGTGGCCACCATTACCCACCTGGATCATTCCTCCCCCTTTAGGAAGCAATGGTCCCCATTGTGTTGAGTTCCTCCATGAGATGAGGAAACTTCTGCTGAAGTTGGTCCTTGGTGAGCCACTTGCCCTGGTGAAGGAGTTGGCCTACTTTGACAACTCGATATAGTTGGATCCTTTTCTATTGGGTGTTCTTGCTCTGTGTGTCCATGATCCGATCAGTTGTGGCCTGTTCCATGCAATCTGGATTTAACTTTGTAGGTGTGAGTTGTTCTACAATGTTTGATGTGTCTAGCAATGGTTGAAAGTATGTTCGAAGGCGGTCCACATTGAACACTGGGTGCAGGCCAAGGAATCGGGGAATTTTGAGCTCAAATGCATTGTCTCCTGTTAGAGCCTAGATTGACCTCAGGCTGAAGGGAGGCAATTCTAGGGTAACAACAAACCACGCTTAACCTGGTAGCTAGCCCTACCAGGTCGGGAGAGGGCTCTCTCCTTGTCAATCTAAGTTGAGATGACTGAATTAAATATGGATTTTAGGATAGGTATAGCAGCTCTAGGGTTTTTTGGTTGATTTTAGAAGGTTTTGTTGCTGGATCAAATGGAGCAAGCAGCTTTGGGTCTGGGAATTGAAGTCAGAATTGCAGGGTGTTCTGTGGGGCGAGGTAGGTAGGTGTTTTAGCACTTGAAATTGAGTGAAATGGTAGGTATAAGACTGGTAAGGAGCTGAGGAGGGCATGAAAATCTCATGAGTCCTCTTCAAACAACCGAAAACATCAAAAACTAAATGTATCCTCAAGGCAGAGCACTGTTACCAATGTATTCTACCTATCTATCTTGATTCATTTAGTTTAGAGGAATGAATTAGATTTTGGCACACATTACACATGAGAAAAACTAATGACAGAAGGAGAAACAATGCAAAAACACATTACCACAAGAATCCGACAAAAATAGCTGCAAATCCTGGTTTATTTCCTAGACCCAAAGCTACCTGCTCCATTTAATCCAGCAACAAAACCTACAAAATCAACCAAAAAGCCCTAGAGCTACTATACCTAGCCTAAAATCCATATTTAATTTAGTCATCTCAACTAAGATTGGCAAGGAGAGAGTCCTCTCCTGACCTGGTAGGGCTAGCTACTAGGTTAAGCGTGGTTTTTGGCTACCCTAGAATTGCCTCCCTTCAGCCTGAGGTCAATCTAGGCTCTAACATAGTGGAGACCATACTGGGGAACGTAGTTTTATGTTCCTCGGCAAAATGTATCAAGTTTAGATCTGATTGTTGATGGTGGACAACGATCAGTCATCGGAAGGCTGAAATCATTCACCTGGCGACTCTAAATAAGTCTCGAGATCAAATCCAAGGACTCCACTAGAGGATGAACTCGACCAACAAAAACGTGACAAGACAATATGGAAAAATGAGGTATTCAAGTTGGAATTTCATCCAAGACATTATGTTCTTTGTTATAAATTATTTTTTCTCTTTTCCTGAGAATGTCAAGAAGGCTTTACAAATCATACTGTATTTGAGAAAAGAACCTAGACCTACATTTGATTCTTTCCCTTTGAAGATTGTGAATACAAAATGTTCGCATGCCTTTGATCTTGATCAAGACCCTTCTTATGAATCTTATGATGATCGTCTTCAAACTGATGAGCCTCAAGAGACCAAGACTGATTCTACACCTTCTATATATACTCCTATACCTTGTAAAATTCTAGATAGATAAAAGCCTCTGATTTTACCTCTTATATCCCATGCTTTCCCTAAAAATCATTACCTATGTCTACCAAGATTTGATGGTGAATGTGACAACATCATTGCAGAGAGACATGTACTAATTTTTGAGTCTTTTCTTGACCTTTTTGAAGTTGATGAAGAGGATGTCAGTATTAGGCTTTTTTCTCTTTCTTTGCAAGGCAAAGTCAAGAGTTGGTTCAAAACCCTGCTTGATGTGAGCATCTCATATTTCCAGCAGTTCGTCAAAGTTTTCCTCGACAAGTGGGTGGTTAGGCAGAACCTTTTCTTAATTCTAGAAGAATATAACTAGCTGAAAAGACTGCCAGGGGAGACAGTACAATAGTTTTCTACCAGATTTAACCAAGTTTATTGTTCAATGCCTGTTAATATAAGACCTCCTCTTGCATCCGCTCTCTTGCACTACTCGGATGCCTTTGATCCAGAAATGAAGTTTCAGCTGAGAGAGAGGAACCTTGCAACACTTGAAGAGATGAAAAATAGTTCAGTAGATGTGGAGGCTAATTTGTTGATCAGAAGGGCAAAGCTGAAGGAAGAAGAGATGAAGAACATATATCCAGAGGAATCGTCATCTTTAGAGGTAAAGCTCGACATTTTGGTAAGTGCAGTGGAAGAGATGATGCAAAAGAGCACCACAAGAAGTGAGTATGATGTTCAAGACCATGGCTCGCTGATTAAAGAAGAACATGTGGCTCATCCAAACTATTTCCTTTCTTATCCCAGTTGTCATAGATCTGATAGTGACTGTTTTATCGATCATCTTGCAAAAGAGAGATCTGTTGATATGACATGCATGCTTGATGACGTGTTTTATACTGATGATTTGCCTCAATTCGACTAGTATGATGATGATTATGTTCTCCAAACAGAAGCTAGTCTTGTAGACAAATCAACAGTTGGTTTGTGGAAGGAGGAAGTTTACTTTCAGCAATTCGAGTACAGTGATCAGCCATTACATACCAACCATGGAAGTGAGGAGGAAAGTGCAGCAAATTTTGAAGTAAGTGAAGGATATTTGCCTTTTTGTTTTACTTCATTTTAGTTCATCAGAGACAACTTTTGTACAATCAGAAATCAACCATCAATAAGTCTTGATCTTGACCATCTAAAGGGCGATGAAATCCTTGTTCAAAACTTTTCATATCTAGATTTGCAACCCCCAAATGCCATTGAATGTCAAGTTGCAGATGAATACTTGGAAGCTGGAACATATGATCAAATGATGCAAGATGATTCTGTACCATTCTGTTTTGAATCATTTCAGTTTTTGAAGGGAAATTTGCATAGTACATCTTCAATAAAGGATGAGCAGAGCAATCTCATTAGAACCATCAAAAAATGGGTTGCAACATTCTTTTCAAGTTTTTCACAATCCAATTGCTGATGTGTTGGATGATGTCTGCAGTCAAAGTCCTTCTCCATTAGTTACCTGTGAGCTTGAAACAAGTATTGATACAAATTTGATCTGGCAACCAATTTCTTTGTCATTTTTAACAGGAGTCCCATCACAACTCTTAGACGAAAGTTTTCATTCATGGTACGAGGAGAAGAAAAGTAATCCATTGGATGAAATAAACCCCAGTGCACATAAATTTCAAGATCCTTATGCAGTATTCTTGGAGTCGGATAGAGAATCCATATTATTCAACGAATCTGATTATATGTTTTCATGGGAGTTGCCTTTTAGTTGTTCTCTCTTGTTGTTCATCAGAAAGCACTTGTGGAGAATGCAAACATCAGCCAGAATGCTTACTTAGTTGCATTGGTTATTTCACTTCACTTGATCGGGTGATGAATAGAACAGTTAGAGTAGGTTTTATTGAATAAGCTCCATTTTGAGCATATTTACTAGTTTGTCAGTTGTGTTTTAGTATTGAGTTAGTGTCAAGTCAGTTTGGATCTTTGAGTCATTACTATTTAGTTATGTAATTTCAGCGTGAGTTTTTGACTCCATGCCCAATGGATAAAGCTACTAGGTCTACTGTGTTCTTGGCACCACCAAGGAAATACCATCCCCATTGGAGCAATGTTAGTGTTAGTATTTAAATCTTTGCTCCAATGATCAAACATGCTCTTACAAAGTGATTTTAGGGTGTCAAGGTCAAATTTTTTCATTTCAGTGAGTCTTCAAGTAAAATTTGGTCACTAGGTATTAGGTCTAGTATTTGTTTTCACTCCTTCCAAAATTTTCTTAGTATCGGTCCATGTCACCATTCAGCTGAGTGTACCATCATTCAAAAAAGTTTTCAACATTATTTCAGGTTCCAATGGGTCATTTTACACCTTGTTCGTGCTTCAGTTGTGCTTAGGTAAGGCTCATTTCCCTCTCCTAGGGTTTTGAGGGTAATTTTTATTAGATGGTCAAATCATCAACAAAACTTGTATCCTGATGCTCATACACCTTCTCCTACACTTAATATACATTCTTAAGCACTTCCCATCACTGATATCCCTCAAATTCATCATTTTCCCACAAACCCTATCTTATTGCTACAATTTGACAATTTGCTAGGCTAGGACTGTGTTTTTCCCTTTTGGACCCCTTCCCCTCTCTCAATATTTGAAATTAAACTTTCCCCTACTTCCTAACATCCCTCCCTACTTCCAAAAATTTTCTCAAGAATTTAGAAGCCCCTTAACCCCTTCATTTCCCTTCATTTCTACAAATCCCCTATTCCACACATCAGGATAGGTTTTACTCAAATGATGTTTATAGGAAATAGAAGATGAAGTTGACAAAAGTGAGAGAGGTTTTTGTCCGTCATTGACCCAAGAAGAAAAATCTATTTCAATTTTTACACAGGTGTCATGGTTTTAGAGAAATGTCAAAAATACAAGTTGCCTCAGGAGAGTTAATGCACCTCTGGAGTGACCTTGGGAAAATCAATATTTCTCCTATCCTGGTTGGCCAAATGACTTTCTTGATGAGTCAAATGATACCTAGACACAAATATATTTCCAATGAGTTATCATGATCTCCATTTGGAGTTGAGGAAGACCTTCAAACATTGACTGTAACAACACTCTGCATTTTGGTAGCCTCATTCTGCACATTTTGACCAGTCTTGGGAGATTGGACTTTTGATAGGGAAAATGAACTCCACATTGGAAAATTCAAGATTTTCTGGAAATTAGACTCAATAATATTTCCAACGAGCTATAAAATTCCCAATTTGGACCCTGAGAAGGCCTCCAAAACTGGGTCTGAAGTGGCGTTGCGCATAGCATAAATTTTGCCAGTTTGGCCTTGAGAAGAAAAAAGGAGCAATATAAGTTGGAAATCCTAGCTGACGCCTCATTATCTCATCAAAGTAGTGGATGAGCATGCCTTGTGCCAATTTTGGGAAAATTTTGGTAATATTTGCAATTTTCAAAATTTAAATTTTGCAACACAGGAATTTGGCATAGCTGTGCAACGCCACCGGCGCTGCGCTTTTGACTGGGGCACTTTTTGGAGAAATGGCTTGCATACTCAGATTCATCATGATTAGAACATAAACCATTGAAAGTTTCAACAAATTTTGAGCAAATCTTGGTCACCTAAAGGTCAAAAACCATCAAACAATGACCTCTCTGTCTCTTTTTGGACACACAGGAAGCAGCCTTCGGAGATTCCAATTTGGAGGGGTAACATGACCTTCAAATTCATAAATTCATGATGTTCCATAAACTAGAGAGGAATACCTTTCCAACAAGATATTGTGGGCTCAATTTGTTCAAAGAGAAGGCCTCCAAAACTGGGTCTGAAGCGGCGCTACGCATAGGAACGGTGGCGCTGCACATAAGATAAATTTTGCTAGTTTTGCTCAAAAATCCAATTTCACCTAGTTATTTCACAAATTGACTTTTTCTCCCATCATGGATGAATTTATGATTGTAAATGATTCTATGTTATTTAAATGTAATTGCCAAAGGACCTTAGAGGGTAGATTCATCATTTTGAGGTGTTTGAGGGGTAAATGAATCAGTTTCCATGGTTATAGAGGCAAGTTATTCCACTGCCTATATTCCTATTCCTAGTTTAGAAATGGTTGAAACCACCCCTCTTCTCATGGATTTGACCCCGGATGGCTAGCATAGGTGCTTTGATGTCTATATTATGTATTTTTTCAATCATTAACAAAGGTTGGACTCTTGTGGATGCTTTGAGCTACATTGTACATCTCTACAGTAGTTTGGCAAGGAAATAAACTAGGATTTGCAGCTATTTTTGTGGGATTCTTGTGTCAATGTGTTTTTTCATTGTTTCTCCTTCTGCCATTAGTTTTTCTCATGTGTTATGTGAGCCAAAATCTAATTCGTTCCTCTAAACTAAATGAATCAAGATAGATAGGTAGAATACATTGGTAACAGTGCTCTGCCTTCACGATACATTTAGTTTTTGATGTTTTCGGCTGTTTGAAGAGGACTCATGAGATTTTCATGCCCTCCTAAGCTCCTCACCAGTCTTAGACCTACCATTTCACTCAATTCCAAGTGCTAAAACACCTACCTACCTCGCCCCATAGAACACCCTACAATTCTGACTTCATTTCCCAGACCCAAAGTTTCCTGCTCCATTTGATCGAGCAACAAAACCTTCAAAATCAACCAAAACCCTAGAGATACTATACCTAGCCTAAATCCATATTTAATTCAATCAACTCAACTGAGATTGACAAGGAGAGAGCCCTCTTCCGACCTAGTAGGGCTAGCTACTAGGTTAAGCTTGGTTTGTCGTTATCCTAAGATTGCCTGCCTGAGGCCTGAGGCCGATCTAGGCTCTAAAAGCAATGACTATGCTTTTATGGTCATTGATAGATTCTCAAAGATGGTCATTATGGTTGTCTGCAAGAAGAATATGACATCAAAATCCACTTCTTTACTCTTCTTTGAACGAGTGTGGGTACACTTTGGGATTCCACAATCTATCATCTCAGATCGAGATAGCAGGTTCCTCAGTGCATTTTGGTCTAGTCTTTTGGTCGATGCTGGAAACCAAGCTCACTAAGTCCACACCTTTCAATCCCCAAGCTGATGGCAAGACAGAGGTTGTCAACAGGATGATCTTACACATTCTGCACATGTACAACTCATATAATCCACACACATAGGATGAGAACCTCCCCTATGTCCAACATAGCTATAATCGGGCTCTCCACAGCTCGACTGGCCATAGTGCCTTTCAGTTGGGCTTGGGATTCCAGCCACTATGTCCCATTGGTGTGGCCATGCCACTTTCAGCTACTCAAGAAGATTTGGCTCATGTCTAGTCTGGAACCGATAAGTTAAACAACTTCATTGAGCACATCCAACATATCTGCCAATAGGTACACGAAATTCTAGAGAAATCAAATGCCAAGTACAAGCAGTGACATGATCAACATCAGGTGCCACACAAGTTTCAGGTGGGAAACAAAGTCTGGTTGCAATTGCAAAAGGAACGCCTTACCGGAGCCTATCAGAAACTCATACCACTCTAATATGGTCCTTACACCATTACCAAGGTTGTGGGAGATGTTAGTGTCAGTATTTGAAGACTTCCTCCAGTGATCAAACATGCTCTTACAAAGTGATTTTAGGGTGTCAAGGTCAAATTTTGTCATTTCAGTGAGTCTTCAAGTAAAATTTGGTCACTAGGTATTAGGTCTAGTATTTATTTTCACTCCTTCCAAAATTTTCTTAGTATCGATCCATGTCACCATTCAGCTGATTGTACCATCATTCAAAAAAGTTTTCATCATCATTTCAGGTTCCAATGGGTCATTTTACACCTTGTTCGTGCTTCAGTTGTGCTTAGGTAAGGCTCATTTCCCTCTCCTAGGGTTTTGAAGGTAATTTTTCTTGGATGGTCAAATCATCAAAAAAACTTGTATCCTGATTCTCGTACAACTTCTCCTACCCTTAATATACATTCTTAAGCACCTCCCATCACTAATATCCCTCAAATTCATCATTTTCCCACAAGCCCTAGCTTATTGATACAATTTGACAATTTGCTAGGCTAGGACTGTGTTTTGCCTTTTTGGAACCCTTCCCCTCACTCAATATTTGAAATTCTACTTTCCCCTACTTCCTAACATCCCTCCCTACTTCCCAAAATTTTCTCAAGAATTTAGAAGCCCCTTACCCCTTTCATTTCCCTTCATTTCTACAAATCCCCTGTTCCACACATCGGGATAGGTTTTACTCAAATAATGTTTCTGAGAAATATAAGATGACGTTAAAAAACATGAGAGAGGTTTTTTTCCATCATTGACCCAAGAAGAAAAACCTCTTTCACTTTTTACACAGGTGTCATGGTTTTAGAGAAATGTCAAAAATACAAGTTGCCTCAGGAGAGTTAATGCACCTCTGGAGTGACCTCGGGAAAATCAAGATTTATCCTAGCCTGGTTGGCCAAATTACTTCCTTGATTAGTCAAATGATAAATAGACACAAACATATTTCCAATGAGCTATCATGAGCTCAATTTGGAGTTGAGTAAGACCTTCAAAAGTTGACTGCAACAACACTCTGCATTTTGGCAGCCTCATTCTGCACATTTTGATTAGTCTTGGGAGATTGGACTTTTGATGAGGCAAATGAACTCCAAATTGGAAACTTCAATATTTTATGGAAATTAGACTGATATGATTTCTAGTGAGATATCACACACCCAATTTTGACCCTGGGAAGGCCTCCAAAAGTGGGTCTGAAGTGGCAATGCGCATAGGAACAATGGCGCTGCGCATAGGATAGATTTTGCGAGTTTGGCCTTGAGAAGCAAAAAAGAGAAATAATGGTTGGAAATCCTAGTTGATGCCTCATTATCTCATCAAAGTAGTGGATGAGGGTGCCTTGTGCCAATTTTGGGAAAATTTTGGTAATATTTTGTAATTTTCATATTTTAAAATTTTCAACACATTAATTTGGGATAGGTGCGCAGCGCCACCGGTGCTGCGCTTTTGACTGGGACACTTTTTGGAGAAATGGCTTGCATATTCAGATTCATAATGATGAAAACATCAATCCTTGAAATTTTCAGCAAATGTGGAACAAATCTTGGTCACCTAAAGGTCAAAAAACAATCAAAAAATGACCTCTCTACCTCTTTTTGGACACATAGGAAGCAGCCTTGGGAGATTCCACTTTTGAGGACGTGAATGATCTCCAAATGAAAAAATTAAAGATGTTCCAGAAACTAGATAGGAATACCTTTCCAACAAGCTATCTTGGGCTCAATTGGGTCAAGGGGAAGGCCTCCAAAACTGGGTCTAAAGCGGCACTGCGCATAGGAACAGTGGCGTTGCACATAGGATAAATTTTGCCAATTTTGCTCAAAAATCCAGTTTTCGCCTAGTTATTTCACAAATTGACTTTTTCTCTCATCATGGATGAATTTATGAGTGTAAATTATGCTATTATATGTAAATTTAATTGCAAAAGGACCTTAGAGGGTAGATTCATTAGATTAATCATTTTGAGGTGTTTGAAGGGTAAATGAATCAGTTTCCATGGTTATAGAGGCAAGTTGTTCCACTACCTATATTCCTGTTCCTAGTTTAGAAATGGTTGAAACCACCCCTCTTCTCATGGATGCAACCCTTGATGGCTAGCATAGGTGTTTTGATGTCTATATTATGTATTTTTTCAGTCATTAGCAAAGGTTGGACTCTTGTGGATGCTTTGAGCTACATTGTACATCTCTACAGTAGTTTGGCAAGGAAATAAACCAGGATTTGCAGCTATTTTTTTGTGGGATTCTTGTGGTAATGTATTTTTGCATTGTTTCTCCTTCATTCATTATTTTTTCTCATGTGTTATGTGTGCCAAAATATAATGCGTTCCTCTAAACTAAATGAATCAAGATAGATAGGTAGAATACATTGGTAACAGGCTCTGCCTTGAGGATACATTTAGTTTTTAATGTTTTCAGTTGTTTGAAGAGGACTCATGAGCTTTGCATGCCATCCTAAGCTCCTTACCAGTCTTAGACCTACCATTTCACTCAATTCCAAGTGCTAAAACACCTACCTACCTCGAACAACCTGCAATTCTGACTTCATTTCCCAGACCCAAAGATGCCTGCACCATTTGATGCAGTAACAAAACCTTAAAATTCAACCAAAAACCCTAGAGCTGCTATAACTAGCCTAAATCCATATTTAATTCAGTCATCTCAACTGATATTGACAAGGAGAGAGCCCTCTCCGTACCTGGTAGGGCTAGCTACCAAGTTAAGCTTGGTTTGTGGTTATCCTAAGATTGTCTCCCTTTAGCTTGAAGTCGATCTAGGCTCTAACAGTTGCCATGCTTAATAGAAAGAAGGCCCAACATGTAATCCATGGAGATGGATTCCCAAGGTCGACTAGGGGTAGGCAGCGGAATATAGAGGCCTTCTGTCTTGATGGTTAGTTTGGCAATGGCGCAGGCAGTGTAGGATCTGATGTACTTCCCAACATCCTGTCGAAGATTCTGCCAATAGAAATACTTATGTAGTACTGCCACCATTTTCTTGACCCTGAAATGCCCAGCAACACGACTATAGTGCGCTTCCTAGATCATCTTGGCATGCTCGCTTGAAGAAACACAAAGGTGACCCAGGTGGCATAACAGGGCATCTTGGAGGTGAAAATCTGAAACATGTTGACCCTCTAAGAGCGTCTAGTATGTGTGGCCAAATTCTAGGTCACTTTTGTAGAGAAGTGGCCAATCAAAAGTCTCATGCCCACAAGAGTTGAGAACAGTGGTTAACGCCATGATCGGTGGTCGGCTGAGGCAATCTGCAACATTATTGGTGTTGCCCTTCTTATACTTGATATTCAAATGGAATTGTTGCAGGTATGTGGACCACTTCTGATGAAGATCATTCTGCAACTTCCCTTACATCTGTATGAACTGCAGGGGCCAGTGGTCTATGTGGATGACCGTTTCCTTCCCCAAAATGTAATGCTTCAATTGTCGATAGGCCTGCACAATGTAATACATCTCTTTCTCATAAATGGGATACTTCTAGACTGTGTATGCAAGTGTCTCACTATGGCATGCCACTGGATGCTCGTGTTGAGTAAGGACTGCCCCAATAGCATAGTCCAAGGTATTTGTCTTGACCTCAAATGGTTGTTGCAAGTTTGGCAATGAGACCACTAGTGCCAAGCAGAGGTGATGTTTCAACTCTGTGATTGACTTCTGCTGAGATTCAAACCAAAATAATTTTTGTTCTCTCCTCCCTTGGTGACTTGACTCAAGGGCCAAGTGATATGAGAGAATCCCAACACGAAACTATGGTACAAATTGGCAAGGCCCAGAAAGCTACGGAGCTCTGTCAGAGTGGTTGGAGCTGGCCAATCCCAAATGACTTGGATCTTGGCTAGATCTACATGCACCCCCCATTCATCAATAATGTATCCCAGATAATGAAATTGGGTCATGCCAAAAGTGCATTTATCCAAATTGGCACATATCTTGTGTTGCCGCAATGTTTGGAGAACCTTTCAGATGTGATGGAGGTGCTCTTCCCAAATCTGGCTGAAGACTAGGTTGTTATCCAAGTATACCACCACAAATGAGTTGGTGAGTGGCTGCAAGATGTCATTCATCAGCCTCATGAAGGTTGTAGGAGAATTCATCAAACCAAAAGGCATAACCAACCATTCAAAAAGGCCCTCCTTGGCTTTGAAGGCAGTCTTCCACACATCGGAGGGTTCGGTTGGTACCTAGTGATATCCTAACTTCAAGTCGATCTTGCTGAAATATTCCCCCCCTTCAGTTTGTCTAGAAGGTCATATATTTGTGGGATCGGGTACCTATTCCGAACAGTGATCTTGTTCAGCCCTTGGTAGTCAATACAGAGTCTCCATGTCCCATTCTTCTTCTGTACCAACATGATCGGGCTCCCATAGGGGGATGAACTCGGTCAGATATGACCTTTCTACAACAGTTCTTGAATATGTCTCTTGATTTGGTCGTTCTACAGAATAGAGTGCCGATAGATTGGTCCATTTGGAATTGGTGCACCTAGGGTTAGATCGATGGAGTGATTGACCTGGTAGTGCAGAGGCACCCCTGCGAGGGAGGTGAAGATGTCCTCATACTCCTCCATGACCTTGTTCATCTGTTGTTATTGTGTAGAGGGGCCCTGTCTAGAGGTCGTGGCCACCATCTTCTTCTTTCCTTGATGGCGTATCATCAGGAAAAAAAATTCCTAGTTTTGGAAATGAGCTTATTGCATTGTCGGTAGGTGGTGCTAGCTCCAGTATCCTGTACAAATTATTTCCCAAAGTAACAATAAGAGTACAAGGCTTTGAATCATACACAACATGTCGCTTCCACAAGTATGGTTGGCCTAATAAGACATCACAAACATCAAGGGGAGCAACGTCACACAATACCTCATCTGTGAAGGGCTTGATGTTGTATGGAAGGTGACACTACTGGCTCATGCAAAGATCTTGTCCTTGGTGAAGCCACCTGATGGTGTACGATTGTAGATGTGATGTGGTCGGTAAGCCCAACGAGTTCTCGACCTCTGTTGAAATGAGGTTCTTTTGGCTGCCGTTGTTGACAATTAGCTATAGAGGGGAACCCTTTACCCACATCTGGGAGTGGAAGAGGTGCTCCTCCTCCTCTGGATATTTGGGTTCCTCGTTCTGGATCTTTGTGGTGGCAATGGTGGCATTAGGATATGCATCGATAATCTGCTTCTCTTTTTCATTCCCCTTATCAGATTATGAATCAGAGTTGGAACATGCATTTGATTCTGAAGACTTTAGCTTGGCCACCAGTGACTGCTTGGCCCAATACTCACTTGTGTTGTAAGTGGAGCACTTATGGAACTCACACCACTTTCACGTGTCCTCCTTCAACTTCGTGGTGTTGTTCTTTGCTTGCAGCTTTGGTAGGTTTTCCTGGGCCACCTCACCTTGCCTTTGTCCTTTGTTTAGCGATTTGGGGTGACCTTTCCCTTACTTTGGATTCGTAGATCCAAAGTCTCGCTTCTTCTGTTTAAACTTTTGCTTGATCTTGACAACGTATCGGTACATCGTGCCAAGCGAGGAGATGTCTAGGATCTCCATCTCATCTTGGATGTACTTGTGTAAGCAGCCGTGGTTTTTGAGTACCAAATGCAGCTTAGAATCCTTGATACCCAACTTTGTGCCAATGGTATGAAAAATATTGGTAAACTTCGACACGTCTTGGTCCCTTCGCTTTCGCAGCATGGTCCACTTTATGTATTTATCCTCATAGCTTCTGACAGGGTAGTACTACTCCTTGATGGCATTCCAAAATGAATTCCAAGTGGGTGCGGCTGAAAACAGTAAGGTCGTACTTTCATCCTTTTGCTCGTAGTAGGTTTCCCACTAGTCCTTGACGTGGGGGTGGCTTTGAGAAGAGCGAAAGTAATATTTTCCTGACTGGGAAAATCATGAACAGAAAAATACCCTTCTAATAGATTTAACCATTTATCTACAACATCTGCATCTATCTAACCCTCAAATATGGGAATGTCAAAGTTAACTTGTACCTTAAAGGGTGTGGCGCTTCTAGGGTAGTTGCTGGAGGTAGATGTATCACCCATGGGTAGCTGCTGAAGGATCTGGGCAAAGTTGTCCATCATCACGTTCCTTTATCACTCAAGGGCTTCTTTAAGCAATATTTTGATAGGATCTCCTATTCCCTCGTCTTTCTTTTAATCCACCATGGGAGTTCATCGGGATTTGCGAGGCTGGTTTTGCAAAGGTTCGACCAATTCAAGCCCTAACTCCTTATATCTCAACCTCATTGGGGACATGCAAAGAAAAATAGAGAAAGAGAAAACCGCTCTGATACCACTGATCCAGATTTAAACAATAATGCAAAAAATTATAGATATGACCATAAATACAGAGATGCAATAGAGATAATTCTTCACTTCATTAATGTAAAATATTGAAATATGCTTACAAACAGAAATGGAAATAAATTAGCTTGGGTGATGGTAGCTTATCTCTGAGAAGAGATGTGGTGGTTGCATGCCTTTGAACTATCTTACAATGAGGCTCAAAGGCCTATTTATTGTTGAGAAGCAATGGAAAACCCTAAACATCCAAAAACCTAACCCTAGGAGATGAAGCACCAAACTATGAGCCCCGTTTTGGGTAAGTTGGTACATCAACTTCCTGAGGTTGTAACTTTGGCCTACGATCTTTGTTTGACACGCACAATACCTCATTATAAATATCTATCTGGGAAATACAACTTTTGAGTGATCAACATCAATCCATGGACCCATGTTTCTCCCAGTTTTCCCAAAAAACATTGTTTAGGGCCTCAAAATGACTCGAGAAGTTTAGGACCCAAAAAAGTGCCAAAAATAGTAAATTGTGCTACAAATAAGGAAACTGAAAAACTGAAAGAAACAATGGTGGAGGTCCAAGTGGAATAGGGGAGTGGCCAAAAATATCCACCTGGATCATTTCTTCGCATCCTTGAGGTTGGGCAAATACCTCAACAACTCCAGAAACTTGGTAATGTACTCTTCATCTATCATAGAACCAATCTCCAACTCATAAGATTACTTAGCCTTTCCTTCATAATATATCTTGGAGAATTACTTCCTCGTGAAGAGTCTTTTAAACTCATGAAAACTCAACTCTTCTACCTTGATGCCTCTAACACACTTCACATCTTCCCACTAGATATCTTCTTTTCCCTTAAGACTAAAAATCATTGTCATGGCTTTCATATTCTCTAAATAATCATGCAATAAGAAGAAAGTCATCTTCCCAAGTATTCATGCTTTTGCATCTTTCAGTTTCTTCACATCCCAATTGAAAGTAGGAGGCTTGGATTTCTTGAAATCCTCTGGAAAATACTACTTCACACTCCTATAAGTATGATGCTAGTAGTGACAGTAATGTCTATCAAAACCAGAACTAGAATAAAATCCATGAGTGCTACCTCTCTCGTCAGGTGTATCCAATGATCTACCACCTCTCACTGTATAATCCATGTCCAACTCATATCATGATAGAGACCTGCTACATATGCCCCATTAGTCCTTTCCTCCTATCCATGATCGATTCTCAGTTTTCCTTGCTTCTGCAAATATGAAAGGCTCTGAAGGATGACAACATTATCTTCTGCTTGCTTCTGCTGAGCCTAGAAAGTCTTTCCTGTGAATCAATCAACTTGTTATTGTATCCTTGCAACTTTTGATCTTTGCCATCAAACTTCTCAATGCGTTTGTTATATCAGGAGAGTACTCATCTCCTTGATGCTCAACTGATCTATAAGGAGAGTCACATGATCTATAATCCACCATGTTTATCTCCATCTATGATCTTTTATCTCCTGCAAACATGTCATGTAGATAAACCAAATATAGACATAATCAAAATCATACCTCTATGAAGTTCAGGGGAGGCTATATCATTTTCACAATCAATCCAAATTAGCACAATATATATACATAATGAAACCAACATTATCCTAATGACACAAATTGCAATAATTACCACCACAATGCATGTTTGACCTACCATGCATGATAACCATAACAATCACAATGCACGCACAACAAACACATTAACAACTAACATGCATGCATAAAATTATATATATTTCCATCTAGTCCAAGTTTTTGAACTCGGAAGCTTCTTTGATACAATCTATGGTATCATATATCAACCAAAGAGAACAAAATTCACTTTGATACACATTTGTGACCTCCCCCTCACACGTTTACCCACTTTTTCAAGCTCGTCAGGGTAAACATAAGATGAGTGTGACTATGACATGACCCGATCTCCAATTTCCAGTTATGGAAGTGGGGCATGCAATTCGACTACAAACTGACATCCCTTAGAGAACACAGATCACTGAGGAGGCTACAAACCACCAGAGGTGGTGAATCCCTGAGCTATAGCCTTATTTCAAGGGAAACTCCCCAATCACATGCACAACACAACATCAGTATGGTTATGAGGTCCCAACTACATGCACAAGCCTTCCTCCATGTGTTTATGACTGAAATTATTGTGTTTAGTGCCAATGGTTCTGAGATCTGTGCCACGTTTTTAGGGTAGCCTCCAAACCACTGCCCAGAACTGCCTGTAGCTTTCTAGAATGCAATCGAAGGTAATGACAATGCTAATAAGTAATAACTTGACGTAGACATTCCTAATCTATGATAGAAATTTAATCAAACATATGGTAAACATGAAAGTTATGGGTCATGAATGCATAAATGATCATAAGGGTCTAAACTTCACTTCAGAATACCAAGAAGGTCTAATACCCTCTCACGATAGCTGAAATAACACTTGTTAGCTCATGCATTCATCAACCATCCAAATACTTGTCAAATCATGACAAAAGCCATAGATAGAATACATCATATAACTAGTGTAGAAACCATAGCAAATCAGCCATAATATTACCATCATAATCAATACAAATCATCATAGATCACATTGATAGGAAGTATCTCATATTACCATATGAAAATTCCAACCAACTCAGGGACTTCCACCTAGCACACAACCATAGATTAGGCTAAACCAAATATCTCTTTCATCCAATGGCCCCCATGCCATATTCCAAGCATGAATGTGGGATCATATGGTTTAAACAAAAACAAAACTAACCAAGGCATCCAGAGGCCAAACCACCTCAACCCTAAACCACAACAATCTCACCTATATGGTCCTATATGGTCCAGAAATCACTAACATCAACCAGATTGGTCCCCACCAAAGTTGTCTAGTGCTCCAGGAACTAGTAACTCAAACCACAACTAAGTTAGGGCTCCAAAGCATTTATTCCAACCAACGACACCACGGACTAGTAACTCAACCCACAAGGCTCCAGAGCATTTTTCCCAACCTAAGGGCTCCAGGAACTAGTAACTCAACCCAGGTTGTTCCAAGGTTTTCAAAGCATTTGTTCCAACCCACAGCCTTAGGAAACTTGATAGCAAATCAGAAAAACAATTGGGAAACCCACAACACCATGTTTATCTAGGAAATTGCAAGGCAAAGCTGAAATCACTGTCGATCTAGGCAAACCTCCATGCCAATGAAAGAACATAACCAAAGAATCATATGCAACCTATTACCTGCAAAGTATCCCTATTATAGTTTTTGATCCAACTTTTTCCTTGCACTTGCTTTCCCTTGCTTTCTTTATCCAATCCAAGTGAATGCTAGAGTGCTCCAAGCATGCTCCAAGAATGCTCTAAGTGTGCAAGACGTGTATGAGACAGAGATTGAAAGGAGAGATCAACTCAAAAATGCCAAAAGGTTATAAATGACCAAAAGTTGTCAAAAAGCTATGAACTACTTATTTGATTCCTTCATATTATTGATTCCGCTATTTTCTACATTTTCCTTCATTTTTCCTCTAATTTACCTTGCATGCAAATTTGTGTCTTTTCATCTTCCTTTTCTCCTATTTTCCTAATTTTCATAATTAAATGCCATTTATTACCTCTTTTCCTTTGCAAATGTCTTTGTAAATTTCCATAGCCATCATTAACCACAAGTGTTTCCCACTAAAGTTTTTCCCACCATCCACCTTGGGATATGTGTCCCATGACCTTGATATTATTTTATTTACACGAAAAATCAACCAGGGATTTTATAAAGTGTTTGGAAGTTCATGAGGAGAGGAGGAGGGGAGGAGAGAGAAACTCATTGTTTTCTCTACGTAATTACAGTTATGAAGATTGTAATCACGTCGGTAACTTCAATCTGTGTGAACCGAAAGGTATTTCTCTGTGTGAGTGGTGTAAATGAACAAAATTTTTGGATTGTAGGTTGCGTTCTTGCTAAATTGTTGAGATTGAATCAAATTCTTGTGATTAACCAATTCGATTTCCACTTGTGAAATCATGATTTATATTCCTATGCTCTTGTTCATTTGAATATTAGTCATTTTGAAAGGTTGTAGCTTACCAAATGAATTTATATAAAAATATTCAAACCCTGGTGGCTTCGATCATCGTGTTTCGTCGATTTTGGTTTTGATTCCTGTTGTATCAAATTTAAAGCCCGCGTAGGAAGGTGTCTTTGTGTTCTAAGGTAGTGAGTTCATGGTCCTTTGGGATGTGAGTACCATAAAAAAAAATAGAGCACTCTATTTTTTTTAATATGGTCCAAACCCCTTTGTGATTGGTTTTCTAATTGTCAAATTCAAACCAACATTGCAAACTTGGTGAAGAGCGGCAAAGTAAATCATTTACTATGTTGAGAAGCAAGTCTAGGACATGGAGAGTTGGTTTGGAAAAGAGTTGAGTCATTTCATCTTCCTTGAAACTGAAATATAGCATTTTCATAGGCACTACAAAATCATTTTGCAACTACATAACAATAAATTGGAGAATGGGCACTACCAAATCATTTCATAGAGAACACAGAAAATAATTGGAGGATTGTGTTTTTGTTTGAAATATTCTTTGAGCCTACCCGTTGCAGCAATTTGTGGTAATAGAGAAAGAAGATGGCTATGCAAGCAAGAAGAGCGTGAGGTCGAGGATTTAGACCCATGGGTAATGTAGAGATCGAAGAAGAGATAAGGAGACTACAAACTCAGTTAGAGGCCTTTGAGGTAGGAATACAAAAATATCTTGACGCTAGAGATATTAGTGAACCCAAAGAAGAAGTTGAGGAAGAAGGAGTAGCACGTGTTGAGGAACCTCTAGAAATCAATTTATTAAGATTAGTGCCAAGCTCAGGTTGAAGACCAAAAGTTGAATTATCTACCTATGATGGTAGCTTGGTAGTTTAAAATTTGTTTGACGGGATCAGTGAGTTAGACAAGTATTTTGAATATGAAGAGATGGAGGGTGACAAAAGGGTAAAGTTTATAGTAACAGGGATGAAGGGTCACATTATACTATGTTGGGAAAATGTACAAGCTGAAAGGAGAAAGAAGAATAATTCATTGATCAAAAGCTAGGATAGGATGGTGGCAACTATGGAGAGTAAATTCTTACCAAAATATTACCAATTAACTCTTTATAGTGAGATGAAAAAATCTTAGGCAAAGGTCACTGACAATAAAAGTATATACAGAAGAATTTTAAAAAGTTAAGTTGAAAGCAGGTTATGTGGAAGACACCCCAAAAAATACAATAAGGTATATTCATGGCTTAAGAGAAGACATTCAGGATGAAATAAACATGCTTTCTCCAAGGACCATTGAAGAAGAATATCAGTGTGCCTTGAAGGCAGAAGAAAATATAGCAAGAAAGAAGAACTCAAGTAGAGGGTGTGGTTTTCCTAGAAGAAAAGGACAAACAACTAGAAGAGGAAATCTTCCAACTCAAAAGAATGATGCAGGTGGCTCAAAACATCAAGAGTAGTTGGAGAAAGAAGGTGGCACCATCGGAGGAGGACCTTACCAGAGAGGTAGAGGAAGAGATAGAGACTATTTACTAGTTCTACATATGTGGAAAAATGGGTCACAAATATTTTGAGTGTCCAAAGAATGAGAATGCAAGACAATGTGGTGCACACATAGTTAAGCCAGAAGTAGTAGAAGGAAAAGAACCTGAGCTGAAAAATATGTCAGAAATTGGAGAGTTGTTGATGATAAATAAATTATTTTTGAAGCCATCCAAAGAAATTGTTGAACCAACCCAAAGAAGGTCCTTATTTAAGACTGTGCAAAGAAAAGGGGAAGTGGTACAGGGTAGTGATTGAATGTGGGAGCACTGACAATATTGTTTCCCTCAAAATTGTGGAAAAAATATGGTTGGAGAGGATTAATCATCCAACAATATACAAAGTATCATGGTTGCAAAAGGGACACCAATTTTTAGTGATTGAGAAAAGTGAAGTTGAGTTCTAGATAGGAAGATATAAGGACAAGGTAATATGTGATATAATTCCTATGGATGTTTTCCACATCCTTTTAGGTGGACCATGGCAGTTCGACAAGAAAGTGATACATGGTGGAGAGAGAAATTGTTACAAGTTTGAAAATCATGGCATCAAATATAATCTTGTACCGTTGAAGGAAGAGAGTGCAGTTGAGACAAGCATCCTTAAGGCATTGTTGTTAAGTGGTAAATAATTGCTGCAATAAATGGAGAAAGAAGAGGTCATCTATGAAATAATCTGCAAACCAAAGGTAATACTTCTGCACACTGAAATTGTAGATTTAGCTATTGAAAATCAATAAATGTTGCATGAATTTAATGATATTGTAGTAAATTATTTTCCCAACACGTTTCCACCCAAAAGAAGCATCAACCATCACATAGATTTGATACTGCGAGAAATCCTTCCAAATAATGCTACATATCAAATGTCACCAAAGGAAAATGAAGAAATAAGAAAATAGGGTCAAGAGTTGTTGGACAAAGGGTCAATAAGAGAGAGCTTCAGTCCATGTGTTTTTCCTACCATACTAAGTCTAAAGAGGGATGGAGAGTGGAGGATGTGTATAGATTCCAAACAAATCAACAAGATCGTGATTAGATACATATTTCCATTGCCATGGATGGATGATATGATGGATTGTTTGAGTGGAGCAACTTAATTTTCAAATATTGATCTAAAAAGTGGTTACCATCGAATACAGATCAGAGTAGGGGATGAGTGGAAGACAACTTTCAAGACCAAATGTTGAGTTGTATGAATGGCTAGTCTTGCCATTTGGACTAAAAAATGCACCCAATACATTCATGAGGTTGATGAACGAAGTCTTGAACGAGTTCATTGATGGAATCAAAATGGATCCAGAGAAAATAGAGGTAATTGTGAATTGGCCTTCACCTAAGAGAATTTTCAAAGTTAGAAGCTTTCATGGCTTAGCCAAATTCTATGTAAAGTTTATCAAGAACTTTAGTGGTATTTTCGCACCTATAGATAACCATTTTGTTGGAAATCAGAAGCAATAGAAAAGTTTCCAGCTATTGAAGAAAAATATCACTAAGAATCCAATGTTGAAGTTTCTCGACTTCAATAATCTTTTCCGAGTATGGGACAAGCAATGGAGTTGTACTGAGCTAAGAAGATAAACTTGTTGCATATTTCAGCAAGAAGTTAAGTGACTCAAAACATAAGTAATCTTCTTATGACAAATAGTTTTATGTTGTGATTCAATCTTTGAAGTATTGGAGGCACTATTTAATTTCCAAGGAGTTTTTTCTGTTCTCTGATAATTCTACACTACAATATATAATGCAGCACCTGAAGTTAAACAGTAAGCATGCCAAGTGGGTTGAATTTGTGCAGAGTTTCACCTTTGTTCTAAAGCATATAAGTGGACAAGAAAACAAGGTAGTTGATTCTTTAAGCAAGAGAAGTTTGATCATGCAAGAGAGTCAAGTGAAACTCTTGGGCTTTTACTATTTGGAGGATTTGTATGAGTTGATGTTGATTTTCAAAAAACAATTATGCATGCAAGAATCCTATGAACAGAGATAGCATCCCATGGAAAGAGTTCATGTTGCAAGATGGCTTGTTATTCAATAACATATGGCTTTGTACTCCCAACCATTCTATGAGAGAGAACTTGATACAAGAAAAGCACAATGGAGGGTTGGCAGAACACTTCGGTGTGGACAAGACACTTGGGTAGATGGACCATTTTTATATATGGCCAAATATGAGAGAGAATGTACAGAAATATGTGAGTAGGTGCAGGGTGTGTCATCATGCGAAAGGAAGGAGCCAACATGTTGGATTATATACTCCTTTACCCAATCCTGGTAGACTATGGGACTTGATGACTTGTGAGTATGGATTTTTTTTTTTTGGGTTTACCAAAGACTCAACGAGGTAATGACTCAATACTTGTAGTTGTGTATAGATTTACAAAGATGGTTCATTTAATCCTATGTTACAAAGTTAGTGACACTACACATGTGGCTATTTTTTTTTCAATGAGGTTGTTCGATTACATGGTTTTTCAAAGAGTATAATTTCTGACAGGGACACAAAATTTATAGGGCCATTTTGGAGAACCTTGTGGAATAAACTTGGAACCAAGTTAAACTTCAACTCTGCATATCATCCATAGTCTAATGGATAGACCAAAGTGGTGAAAAATATTCTTGGGAACATATTGAGAAGCCTTGCAGGTGATCATACAAAGTTGTGGGATCATGTATTAGCTCAAGCAGAGTTCAAATATAATGATTCGCCAAATAGGAGCAAAAGGAAAAGTCCATTTCAGATTTTGTATGGAATACATCCTAGGGGAGTTTGTGAACTGTGAGATTTGGGTAGATTAGAACAAACAAGTGTTGAAGGAGAATACTTTACAACAACAATGAGTGAGTTACGTGAGTAGGTTAAGCAAAGGTTAGAAGTCAACAACTCCAAATATATGCAGAAAGCAGATTTAAAAGGAAGAGAAGTAAACTTTGAGGTGGGAGACATGGTCTTAGATCACCTGAGAAAGGAGAGGTTTCCAAGATGGGAGTATAATAAACTTAAGATGAAGAAAAATAGGTCCTTGTAAGATACTTCGTAAGTTTTCTATAAATTCTTATGAACTTAAGTTACCTACAATTATAGGTTTTTCACCAATTTTCAATGTGAGTGATTTGTATCCTTATCCACCTAGTGACAAAGACTCATGTAAAAAAACACAGACAATGATGAAGTCAATGAGAAG
Source organism: Pinus taeda (assembly GCA_000404065.3). NCBI lineage: Eukaryota > Viridiplantae > Streptophyta > Pinopsida > Pinales > Pinaceae > Pinus > Pinus taeda. The sequence goes on along the minus strand of APFE030870822.1, from coordinate 45,939 downwards.
TAGTGGGTAAGACAAATGCCTATGGAAAAAACATTGGGAGATGAAATGATTTTGGACACAAATATTTCAAAGAAGACTAGAGGGAGGGAATATCTAGAATTCTTAGTGAAGTGGAAAGGTCATACGATTGAGGATTCTACTTGGAAGAATGTTGCAGGAGCTCATAAATCTTTCTTTCCTAGTAAGCCTAATGTAGGTGCATAATTTGAGAACAAGATTAAAAAATATATATACGAGATCTTACCAATGTAATGGGATGGTCATATAGTAATGCTTGGGGGGGGGGGGGGTGTATTTTTAAATGTCTTGCTAATAAATTGTAAATATTTAATTTAGGAGTGGGTTTTGATTTTCTTTTTTTAAATTAGTTGGAGACGTTACTCATCTTAAAAGCTATTTTATGTTTTAAATGTAGTTTCCCTTATTTTGTGGAGAAGGGAAAACGATTCACATTTGTGACTTTTAGTTGTCATAGTTAGTTTTTCTTTTTAAGAGCAAGTGTCTGGAGGTTCTTGAGGAGAGAAGAAAACGATGAGAGAGGAACTCGTTGTTTTATATATGTAATTACATTTATGAAATTTGTAATCACACTTGTACCTTCAATCTGTGTGAACCAGAAAGTATTTCTCTGTGTGAGTGGTGTAAATGAACAAAAAAATTAGACTGTATGTTGTGTGCTTGCTCAATGGTTGAGATTGAATCAAATTCTTGTGATTAACCAATTTGATTTATGCTTGTGAACTCGTGGTTTCTATTCATGTGCACTTGTTCATTTGAATACTAGTAATTTTGCAAGTTTTTAGCTTGTTGAACCGATTTATATAAAAAAATTCAAACCCTTGTTGCTTCTGTCATTCTTTTTTGTCCATTTACATTTTGATTCTTCTTGTATAATTTTAAAGCCTATGTAGGAAGGTGCCTCTATGTTCTAGGGTAGTGAGTGTGTGTGTTTTTATGATGTGAGTACCATCAAAAAATAGAGGACTCTATTTTTTTTAATATGGTCTAAACCCCTTTGTGTTTTTTGACTTTAAAATTAGAACCAACATTGAAAACCTAGTGAATAGAGGCAAACTAAATCCTTTATTGTGTTGAGAAAAAATTCTAGGACGTGGAGAATTGGTTTGGAAAAGAGTCAAGTCATTTCATCTTCCTCGAAACTACAATACATAATTTTAACAAGTGCTATGAAATCATTTCATAGCGACGGAATAGTAAATTGGAGAACATGTGTTGCCAAATCATTTCGTAGCAACTGTATAGAAAATTTGGAGGACTGCATTTCTATTTGAAATCTCCTTTGATCCTGCCTCTTGCACAACTTACAACTCTACGATTGTAATACCACTCAATTTTGTAACACTTGTTTTTATGACAACATCACCCATTACTTCAACAACAGCTTTGGTCTACTCATACACTCTCTTAGGAAAAATTTTACTTTGTTTCCTATTGTGGTTATTGCATCAACTCCTTTACCCCAATATTTTACCTATAGTCTCTTATTAAAAGTCATTTTTCAACACTCTACTTTGTCATTTTATTAACAACATACACTTCACACACACTTTCCTGGTTAGTTTCATCAACAAAATTCTCTCCATTGGCAAGCTCAATAGTATCCATAACCACAACTAGAAGAATTTTTTTTACTCCTCTCATTATCGTCTTTTATGCTTTCTCTTCATTTGATTTTTTTATTTATTTTGAAGGTCAAATGATAAGACTATCCTAATGACCACATCTTCTATCAACATATCTCTCTTAACATATTCCTTCAATCCATCCACAAAATCCATGATGTTTTAAGATATATGTATAGTGTATTCCCATTTTACTTTCCTTAGCTAGGAGCATATATTTAACTTGTGAACACAAGACTCAACATACAATAATGTGATTACTTATAGAATATAAAGCCACTTAAGAAAGATAAGAAAACACACACACACACGTGTATATATGTATGTATGAATGAGTATAGGAACTCGTAGTTCAATTAGTTTTCACATATTTACATTCACCTTCTCAAGGAAATAATCTTTGAAAGCATAGCAAGTGTTAGACATCTAATCCTCAAGGATTGGGTGAGAAAATTGTAAATATATAAATTAAGTAAAATTGAAGAGCTAGAACAAGAAGAGACCATGGAATATGAATTCCAAAGGTCACACTTCTTCATGCGATATAATCATGATTACATTAATGCAAATCAACATTCGATAGTTATTCCTTGGCCTGCCATGGTATCAAAGCCACGTTGAGACATCTTTGCCATTTTCTTCCCTCCCAGACTCATATCTACACTCCTCTACCATTTATTCTACAAATTAGATCTAACCCTATGTTACATGCATTACCTGACCTACATCAAAGATGCCACGTTACCTGTGTCATTTGATTTGTTTTGCATGATGTAATCTACCTTCTAGAACTACAAAGAAACTTGTCATCACTTGTTCACATTCACCAACAAGGACACTCCATTCATATGTATGATGAAAAGGTTGAGATAAGAAAAGCATCAGGAGACATAGTTGTCATGATTGAAATAGAGAAGGAGAGATTGTTGAAGCTGCAAGGAACATTTGCTCGTGTAGAGAACTTTGCACGCAATTCTCAATAGAGTGAAGGTGCATTTCCATCCAATCTCCTATGGCATCATGTAATATTTAGACATATTAATCATAACGGTATTCCTTTTTTGAAAATAAATGGTGTTTTTGTTTTTCCAACTATTTTGATGAAACCAAAGAAATGTGATGCTTTTATCCTAGGAAAACATAGGAAACAACCATTTCAAGTTTTTTCTTCTAGAGCAAATAGAAAGCTTGCACTAATTCATTTTGATCCATGTGGACCTATGTTTATTCCTTCTGTAAATGAAAATAAATATGCGATGAATTTTAGTGATGATTACATGGGGATGTGTTGGGTATATTTGTTGAAAAGTAAATCAAAAACTTTTGAAACTTTCATAAAATTTTCATGCATGGATTGAAAATCATGCACAATCACATATTGGCTCTCTTCATACTAAAAACTATCTTCCCCAACATGGGATTCAAAATCAAAGTACTATTTCTTACAATACTTCTTAAATATGGTTCACTCAATGATGTTGTTCAAAAAATGTAATGTTGAATTTTTGGGATGATGCAGTTTATGTGTAGTATATATCAAAAACATATTTCCATCTCATGTTCTAAAAAAAATACTCGTTATGAAATTTGGTATGGCCACATTCCTTTGGTAAGGCATCTCAAGATTTTTGGTTCCACCTACTATACCTTGATTCCTAAGAAAAAAAGAAGCAAGCTTGATGCAAGGAGTTGAAAGTGAATCTTATTAGGGTATTCATATACCACCAAAGCATATCTTCTATATGATGAGGTAAATAAGAAGTTTGTATTGTTTAGAGATGTGATTTTTCTTGAATCTTCCAAGGCTGAAAATACTATTGAGTAGCAACTTGATCATTTGGATATATTTGGTCATAATTTGGTAATAGTATTAAATTGGTCATAATATTTCCCTATTTTTATTCTTTCAATTTCTAAAAAATATTTTCCTTAACCATATTACTATTTAATATTTCTTATACATGGAACAATTATTTACGATTTCTTATATATTGATCCATAATTATCCGTTAATGTTAGTTTTGATTAAATAATATTATAAATTATCCTAACGGTTAATTCTGGAAAATGATGCATATATCTACTATTTATCCTATTGATTGATCTATTTTTTCACCTTGGTCCTGAGGATGAAGCTCATTAGTAGGTTTGAAACATTGACCATCAAGCATTGTTGATGTGATTTATCTGAAAGCTAGCTGCAAAAAATCAATATGGATCACAAAAGTCTTAGATCAAATAATGGATATATTTAGTCATGAAAAGAATTATCATAAGATTGATAATGAGATTCCACATATTTAAGGGGGAATCCTTATCTTTGATCAATCTATGTAACCTCCTTTTGAGTCATTGTCCCCCCATCATGAAGTCCCAACCACTACTTCAAATCAGGAATACCGTTTAAGTGATGTGATTGAGAGGATTGGAAAGATAAATCATTATGCATCCCCATACAAATCAACAGAGAAACTTGGAACATATTAGGAAGGTCCCTCAAAATGGCTCACCAAAGCACTTGAAAGTGTTCATCCTGATGAGGTTGAAATGATAGGAACTAGAAGTTCCACCAGACAAAATGGAGGTGATGTAAATGATTCTCATTTTGTTAATGATATGGATGTTTCATATGATTTAGAATTGCATTTTTTATAGTAATTTTGAACCAAATTATTTTAAATAAGTTATGTCTCATGATGTATGGAAAGAAGCAATGTAGAAGGAGTATGATACTCTCATAAATAATGGCACATAGAATATGGTGGACCCTCCATTTGGAACAAAACCTGTTGGCTACAAGTGGGTCTATGAGAACAAGTATAACCAGATGACACAATTGACCAACTTAAAGCAAGGCTTGCTGAAAAAATATTTTCATAGAAGGAAGGTGTTGATTATGAGGAGACCTTTTCCTTGACAGCAAAATGGGCAACCATTTAAACTCTCTTTTAATTGGTAGCTCAGACTGGATGGAAATTCCATTAGATGGATGTGAAAGTGGCTATATTGAATGAAGATTTGAAATAAAATGTATTCATGTCTCAAATAGAAGGATTTATTGTGAAGGGACAAGAACAAAAAGTATGTAAACTCGTAAAATCCTCATATGGTATAAAAAATGCACCATGATCCTAGTATGAAAAATTGATTGAGCATCTTCTAAAATTAAATTTTAAACACTTTAATCTTGATTATGCAACTGCATTTGTCAATAAAATTGGAAATTTTGTTTTTTTTATTATCTTGTGGTATATTGAGAGGATCTATTGATAATAGGGAACAATGAAAAATATATTGCATCCATAAAGAAAGAGTTGAAGAAAGGATTTGAGATTACAAATATGGGACACCTTCACTACTACTTGGGATACTTGAAGTGACCCATCATCCAATTTATATATCCCTCTCTCAAAAGAAGTAAATTGTACAATTGTTACATAATTTTGGCATGGTTGAAAGCAAGCCCTTGTCCACTCTAATGGAACAAAATTTGAAGCTCACATATAAAGTAGGAAATGAATTTTAAGATGCAACTAAATATAGATTACTTGTTGGAGGCCTTCTCTACCTCACCAAAACTAGATTAAACATTTCATTTTATGTTGGAATGGAAATGCCCCCAAACCACTACAAGTTTTATACTAGCTCTAGATGAGGTCTAATTCCAGGGTTGTTACCTCTAGTAACCTATGATATGAAAAATTCCCCTTTTCCATGAAATTTCCAACTGACAAAATGTAAAACTAAATGTATAATTTGATGCAATATATATAAATAACTCCTAGCATGATTGTATTCCTTAAATTAACATTCATATTCCTTATACTAGAACATATAAAGCATTGTCATGAAAAATAAATATAGCAGATAAATACTTATTGTTTACTTTATGCCCAACTAGCTATAGACCTTTGACGTTCCACCTTGCCATATACCACACTACTCATTTTCTTCTCAATATTGGGTCACCCTTGAGCTAGGGCTTCACATCCATCAACATTGGATGACTAAAAATGCTAGTACATGTTCAATATTGTCAACTGAACAAGGTACCAAATTTGACAACCTCCAATTAACATGCTCACATCCCCCATCTACCCATATATTAATCGACCAAGGATGTTCTAGAGTCTTGCAACTTCAAGGAGTTATGATACTCTCACGGGTCTTCCAAGAACCCTTCCAAGACTTCATATATCCAATGTACCAAACCTAAAAACCTTCATATAGTAGTCTCACATTCCCCATCAATTTGCACCCAAGTGGTGCACACCCATCTCTACACCTACAATCCCTCAAGTTGCGTTGTCACATTTTTTGGGTGTGTGTTATATTCTTTTCATGACTAGCTGTATGTGTGGGAGGGTCACAGGGGGGGCAAAAGCCCCCACTTTTTGTTGCACTGGGCACAACAGGGGGGTCGCAGCCCCCCCTCTCGAGGGGTTTTAGGGGGGCATAGCTCCACTACACGGGGTCTAGGGAAATGCCTTAGGATTTTTTTTTTGGACCCTATATTAGGTGGGTGGACCTATTTGTGGTTTTTTGCATGGTTTTTCACGTGGTTTTGGGCATGATGGTTTTCTGCCCATGGTATTTTGTAGATCCAGTAAAGGGAACTATAATTATGTTCTAATCAAGCGTCAATGGATTGGGGTTTATGAATGCTTCGGAATGTATATATATGTATTGTAACATTGAAAGGAATATAATGAAACATCAGTATGGTAGTCTCGGTTTTGGGATCTGAGCGAAAATATTTGTGTATTTTTTTATATTCTCATCAATGTTTATTTTCTATTTTTTAGAATTCATTTCTAGGTCATTTATGTGCAGGATAAAACCTACAAAATTTAGGGTGTCTTACTTAGACGAGCAGGAATATTCCAAAGTCATATAACTTTCAAGAGTTCCACTACCCTCATGGGTCTTCCAGGCACTCTTATAGGTTCTCATTCCATACTATCCCCATGCTTCCATGATTGTCTACTAAAATGGATGAAGATGAATAATTATTCCCTCACGGTGCCAACATGGTCATTTTTATAGCCATGCCCTATTTCTACCACATGGAATTTATCCAAGCCACTTAATGGATCTTGGTTATATGTAAGGGTCATTTTTTAATTGTTATTATATCAAATGAGTGCCTTTTATCATCCATGGAGTCTCATCCCCCCATACTATTTATGTCTTTTTGATATGTAACCATTAAATTTGTTACTAATATGAATGTGTTGTTGTAATTACATTTCCATGCCTTCTAGACTCAAAAAATGAATATAATTAGCCACATGTGCAACTAGGAATACCAACCCCAAAACACAAACACATAGGTGTACAAGCATAACAACCCTCAAAAGATGTCATCGGTTCACCATCCTAGTTCCAAATATACATGTTGTCTACATTTCAGGGGTCAAGAAGGGGTGTTGTAAGAATCATTTACAGGTTTATACAAAATATTTGTGAATGACATTTCTGTGCTACAAAAAGAGTTCTAAAGTACTTGAAAGGAACTCAAGCCTTTGGACTCAAATATTCACATGCATATGACTTTGGCATAATTGGATATTCTGATTTAGACTTTGATGGAGATAAAGAGAATGGATTTTCTACTTCATGCTATGTTATGAGTCTTGGATTAGGATTTGTATTATGTGCGTCACACAAAAATTTAGGTGCAATAGATTCCACAACAAAGGAATAATATATGACAACTGCAAAAGCAACGAAGGATATTGTGTGTCCCAGGAAAACTTTTGAAGACTCGCAGGAGAAACAAGTGAGCTTTACTCCCTTTCTGACTGAAAATACTTATCAAATTAGGTTGGCCATGAATCCTAAATTTCATTATCAAACTAAAAATATCAACACAAAGTATCATTGGATTCGACATCATGTAGAGGCTAAGGCTATTCATCTATGACATTATTCCAAAAGTGAGCAAATTGTAGACATCTTCACCAAATAACTTGGAAAATAAAAGTTTGGAAGATTCAAAATGATGTTTGGACTCACAAACACCCCTTCAGATTAAAAGTGGGGAATGTTAGACACATAATCCTCATGGATTGGGTGAGAAAATTGTAAATATATAAATTAACGAAAATTGAAGAGTTAGAATAGGAAGAGACCTTAGAATATGAATCCCAAAGGCCACACCTCCTCATGTTATATAATAATGTTTACATTAATGCAAATAAACATTTGGGAGCTATTTCTTATCCTAATAGCAAGAATTAAAATTCTATATATAAAAGTATATAATAAAAAAAATGCAATCTTACAATGATTCCATTATAAAATGAACATTAGATATAGTTCCTATCACATAGAACTATAATCCAAACTTCTCCTGCAAAATTGGCCCTAAATTTTTCTTATTCAATTTCATCTTAGGGTTTTACAAAAGTTCATGTAGAAAAATCCCCTTTCTCTCTTAGTCATTTCCATTTTATATTTTCTCTCTTCAATATCATGTTGACTCTTGGACTTGCTTCTTGGCACTTCATGGATTTTCATTTCCTCTTTTGTTATTTTCAAAAATGAATCTTTTAGATAAAAAAATTATTTATCTAGATTCATAGTTGATCATGCACTTTATCATCCAAGTAGGATACCCATACTTAATTTTCAGATGAGATTCCAATTGTTTCTAGTAATTAGCTAATCAAATGTAACCCCACAAGGTACCAATTGCTTTGGTATAGGTCCCAGATTCCTTTCAATTGTTAAAATATATGGATTAATAAAATTTGTATCTTTTAATGGATTTTCAATATACTCTTTATTCTTATGGAAAGCCATTTTCTTCAATAGTCTCCCCCAAGTCATTCAAAACATCAATTTTTGACCAATGTGAAATTGTGTCTCCAATTGGGGGGAGATGACACATTTTGATCACTCTCTTAATGCTTGTAGTTATTCGCTGAGGTGGTGATATCTCCTTCTAGTGATGTACTTGCATATTGGCCATTTGATAAAGTGGCATAGTTGCATTGGATCTCCCACTCATTAATTCAAGGAAGATAATATCACTCTTCCATATACCATTTATTCAACTTGTCCATTCCCATTTGGAATCCATATGATATCACATTTTCGGTGGCATACTATTGAAATCCATATAGATTATTTACATCAACCACTAAGTGGTGTTTAATTAATTTTGTAGTAAAAAAGAAGAAGCTTTGAACTTGACTAGGCTAGACATGTTTTCTTTATAATGGGATACCAGTTTCTCTAGTGTGCTTAACCTTTTCTTGTAGGCTTGTATTTATCTAACCATGTTTATGGTTTTAAACCCAAATTCTTGGGAAAAAGAAACTCATGTAAAATCTATGGCAATTGTAGGACAGGTGACACCACTGAGAGATGGGGTGAATCAATAGTATAGTAATGAATCACTTTTTAACCTTTTTTTACTTATCTTTCACATTAACAGATCATTCATCCATTAGTAGAACATTATGCCAACATACACCATAAGTATGTAAAAAATATGTGAAATAATACAAATGAAGATATAATCATCAAGAAAAAATAAACATTTAAGCCATGAAAACATCAATGATCAACACATAAAAACCATCACAAGGGGACATTGAATGTTAGGTGGAAAACCAAACTAGAAAAAACCATGATTGTTGTTGTCTTTTTCTTCTTTTATTATTATTATGGAAATATCTTTTTACATATACTCATTGGCCACCACCAGTGTGCAAGCCACAACTTGCTAATCACGCAAGCCACTAGTCACTCCAGGCTACTACTATATGAATTTTGCAATCCACCACTTGCTAGAAGCCACCACTCCAAATATCTCAGGTCTCTACCTGAAGAATGCTGCTACACCCTAAATCTACAAGCCACCACTTTCCTAACTAAAGTCCCCAACACTCAAGCTCTTCTCGTGGACCTCATGTCACAATTTTTCATACTGGATCCCCTACTCTCTACAATCAAACATTTGTGAGCCACATTTCTTCCTTTTTTGTACTGAACTCACAATAACCTCTATGCTCAAACTGAATACAATCTCCTCCAACACAATATCTATCTGCAATAGAATCAACTACTCAACAATCTCAATCTCAATTAAATATCCAATACAAATTTTCTATACATAAGCGACAATCCGATGCAATACATCAAACATAACAAAATCATAAGTATACACACTCTCAACACAACTCCATTAGTAGTATAACAAATATGATGACAAAAATAAACCATGTCTCAGCAATAACAACCATATAAGACATAAACTACAATGTTATAGCCATATAAAAAATTTGCAATAATAAAATATAATCTACTCAACTATGATTGCCTACATATGTGATGTTAGAAATAAAAATGTACCATTGAAAACATGTTAACATATAATCTCCAAGGTAGTAGCAATCTCCTCAATCAAATGCTTTCATAAACCTGCATAAAACATTTGTTGAAAACTCTGCAATAAAATTGATCTCCTTCAGCAATCTACTACAACTATGTATCCCCTCTCACCATTGGATCTCCATGTTCTCAATGCTCTCCAATGACTTAACCTCACAAAGTAACCAACCTCTCCAACATGAAGCTTCCACCTATAAATAAAATATTTGAAGTAATTAAACAATAACCACACATAGATAGAGAGAGCCAAACACTCTTGTTCATACTCTAACGTTTTGTACCTTGATTTGATCCTCCATCATCTTCATTCAATGAGAGACTTCTATTTAGCTCAATCACATTTTAGAATGAAGAAAAAACGAAATCGACTCTATACCATCAAAAACCTTGGGAAAATACTCTAGGGAATGCTCATGGTATTTTATATGCGTGCACAAATTGGAAATTTTCACCAAAGAGAATCATCACGGGGATTGAAATAGCTACGAAATACTATTTTTGTGAGGATATTATAGGAATCTTATTGAAGATTTTGTTATCTTCACTCACTGTCTTCAAGAGAATATACATTAACACATATAAAATCACCTCCTTTTTGCCCATAACTTTGTCATTTGTCTTCAATGGTTCTCCAACACTTGTAGATCCTTTAAAAACATTAGACACACCTTAGTAACACATCATCAAGCCTCTAATCATCATGATAAATACTCAAAATTTGTTGACATCAGTTCCAACACAATTGAATCCACGATTGACTGCTTAGGTAAACATCCTAGGTTGACATCAATGCCAACACTATGAGGACAACATGATCCCCCTTTGACATTGATGTCAGTCTACAACCACAACACCAAGCCGATCTACATAAATTGCTCAAACTAGTTGATGTCATTATCTTCTTGCAGTTGTCACTCTCTTCCTTTGACATTAATGGAAAAGGGCGAACAAGTATGATTGTACCACATGTTGAACACTATTGATATCAACTGATATGCATATGCAAATTTATCATCTAATCATGCCAATAAGCCAACACCATGCCAACAAACCAACATGTCAACACAATGCCTCTATGCCAACACCATGCACTTCCTTTTTCTTCTAGGCTAAACAAGCTCCCCTTGAACATGTAATGGGGCTAAAACCAATATCTTTATGCTGCTATAGAAACACTTTTGCTACACTGCAATAAGCCTCCTTTCCATATGCAAAAGGCCACTCTTCATGGACCAATACTCAACACATACAAGACCAAATGATTTGAAAATGATTACTGGGCTTCATAAGTGCAATACATGGCTATAACAACGATATGCACTACTACAAAAATGAATCTAATAGTTCATTCATGTCTGCCACAAATTCGAAGAGTCTCTTTTTACACATGGTTAAACCAACCCTTCTTATATGGATGCAAGTGAAAAATGAATTCCATACCTCTCAACCTATGCACCGAATGATGAAAATATAATGGTATAGGGCAGCAAAATACAAAGCTACAGTAGCCACATATAGTTGAAACATAGATCTCTTTCATTACATTCCCAATACCCATACCTCTCTCCAAGATACACCCAATAATAACATCAACAAGTTACGGGGCTATATCATGTATATGCATGGCTACAAATACAATTCTCATGAATCTCTTCTATGGTAGGATCATGACAATGATGCTCCTTTACATTCCTGCATAAACCACTCAACCAACACTTCAATGATATCACCAACCAAAAGACATAAATGATTGTCCCAATGACTCTCTCTATCTTCATGACTCTCTTACTTATGCATGCATGAGACTTGAACTATTCCACCATCACCCATATGACAAAGAAACCAATGTTAAATGGATACAATATTGCACACAAATGTACTTTACATTACTAACACAATACATGCCATATACCTCCCTGTCATACATGTCCTCATGCTAGGGTTGCTCAACCAACTCACAAAATATGTCACGACAAGTGCATTGATAGTTGATTCTCATGCCTTTTTCACTCATGATACAATGTATGGTGCCACTACAAGCATATGAGTGAAAAACAAACTAAGCATGCCATGAAACCATAGTACCATGCATAGCTCCCCCTGAGTTAATTATACTTCCAGTGGGAAAGTTGATCCTGTGAACCTGAATATACAAGGAGACTTAGATCACAACATGTTGCTACTACTCATATCCAGCAACTCATCATGCTACCATGCACTCCCCCTTAGGCTATGTACCTCTCATGTCTTTTTGTAGTTAATCATGAATATTCATCAAATAACTATAGACTGAAAGGGGGTTTATCTTTCTACTTCACTAGATGTTGCTCCTTCTTCTTCCACATGGTCCTAGGTTTCCTTTTGACATGTGAAATCTCCTTTTTTTTTTTCTAGATCTACTTTGCTTAAACTACGCATTATGCCAAATTTTCCTTAAGAAGCTAGAAAACATATAATCTCTACCCATGTGACCAAAGTTGTCACAAGAATAACACCTCATATGATCGAGATATGAACCAATGGGGATCAAATCCTCTGCTAAATGTGTTATATCTTTGCCTTGCATACAACATAGCTCTTCTCCATGGGCTAGATATGCAATCATATGTCTTATGGCCAAATAGGTTACATAAGAAACAAAATCCATTAAATACATAAGTATACATGATGGTCAATCTCCTTGGTTGCTCATATTGTTGTAAGATTTGCTAACTAGATATGTACACTCTGCTCTTACAGTTGGTTGGAAAATGTCCATAATTATGGCAGGAATAACATTCTACATCATCCATCAAAGGAACAAAGGGGCTTTGATTCATTTGAAATTTGATAGAGTTGCCACAATCTTTAACCCTAGAAGCAAAATATTTCTAGTGGTAGATGCTCCTTGACATTTTCTTCTTAGATTTTAGTGGATTTTTTGCTTCATTCCTTATTTGCTACTCTTGCAACTACTATTGCTTGCTACATGCCTTTTTGGTTTTGGATTGTTGTTCATTCCTACATGACAGCTAGACTCTCCCTTTTGAAAGCCAATACCAGATCTGATAATGGGAGATCTTTGGATCTCAAGAAAACTATTCAACACCTTCGTACTATTTTCTTGCTTCAGTTGGTTGTCATTTTCTTTAAGTTTATTTATCAAATTGACAAGTTCACCTTGAAGTTGTTCAGCTCATCCCTCTTCCTCCTTTTGTTGACTAGCCATAACATCCTCAATCCTTTTGGCTTCTTGAAGTCAGATCTTTAGGCTAAGAACATATTCTCTCATCTCATTAAAAATATACATCAGCTTATCATGCCCCCTACATGCACCTGTTGGTCTACTAACTTCAATAGATAATTTCTCTATTGTTGTTGGTAACAGGTCCCCTGGGGTCAATTTTGGGGTTAAAAGCCCAAGTTCTGGGGCTAAAGGCCCAAGTTTTGTATAAATAATGTAAAGTCTCTACATTTTATGGTTGTGAAGTGCGAAGATGTAAACAGTCAAAAAGGGTTTCTGCCCTTAGTTTAGATAACTTGTGTCGGCTTGATGAGATACACCCTTGGTCCATGGGCCATGTGAATGTATAAAAGGGGAGTCTTAGAAGAGTCTAATGCAATAGTTTTAGTTCAGTTCTTAGTAAGTCTTTGGGTAATTGATAAATGTAATAGGTCTGTGAGAGCTAAGAGTGAAGAGTCTTAGCGTAGGAAGAGGCTCTGCAGATGAGTGCACAGAGGCCTAGGGTAGAATTTCGTAGCTGAGTACATGGACCCTTGCAGGTGTGTGCACAGGGCAGTTAGAGTATACACTGGAGATTTGAACCATAAATAAAGAGAATTATTTTGGAGAAATCTGTGTATGAGCTATTTTACTTTTGTTATGGATGTTTGTGATTATGTTATGTTGAATACTGGATTTATGATTTAATGTTATATTGATGCGCGAATCTATGTATTTTGCTTTGTCATATGAACACAAGTAAGAATATATGTTTACGCGAAGATAAACATAATGCATGTTGAAGTTAACCATTACTTAAGCTAATCAAGGTAGACACAGAAGTAAGAGTAATTACAGAGGCGCGTAAGTGTCTGAACTAACTATTTAGGGTCCATGAACGATGTTCAGAGACCTTTGTGAAGGTGTAAAATCGAGATAAGATAAGTACATTGATAAGCCCTAAAGGGCTTATAGGTCTACACGAAGGAAAGGCTAGGGTATAAAAACAACATCACAACTATCTCAGGGTGCGAAACTTGGTTCTTACATCCCTCCATACTACTTCAGGTGAGTCTTCATTCCATGCTTCGCGTATTGATGCCGAAAGGGTGAGTAATGTAGGGATTTGCTTGGCTAATTAATGTTAAACCTGGGTCAGGACCCATCAAGGCAACAAATCGTGACTCGCCCCAAGTCACTTGGCCGTTGTGGAGATCTTGTCACAAAGACCTCCCAGCTCCACCTGTACGACTCCAACCTCGGTGGTACACCATGTTGTCGCCTACTTAACCTGCTCAACCAGCTACTCCATTGCTGGTTTTGTGCTCTCTACCTATATTTTTTGTTGTGTTTCCTGCAAAATGGCTAATTTCCCTTTAATGGAGGCAATGACTACATAGGCTTCCTCCAGCCAAGACCCTAATTTGGCCTTCAGTACTATCTTCTTGCACTGAGTGGCATCCACCTGTTCCTTTAGTGCCTTTGCTTCCTACATATTTTCCAACCTATGCATGATGGTGACCATGCGTGCCGTCGCTTTGACCTTAGTGTACTTATGTTGCAGCTCCTATGCCTCATTTTCTAGTCTTTGCAAGTTGGGATATTCTTGTACATTAGTCACTACTTCAAGCGCTTGCTTGAAGAGCACAGTGCAATTCTTCACAGTGGTGTCAATAGCTACAATGACATCTTTTACAGTGGTCACACGTTTCTCTTTGACTTCTGGTGGAGTCGAGGATTGGGCCCTCAACTCAAGTTTCGTGATCTTAAGGTTCAATTCAAACTGAACTTTAGCCAGCTTTGTCCGTGCCTCACATACACCTGTAATGAGCTTCCAAATCCTTGCGTTGACTGGTGCATCTTCGAGGATGTTTAGCTCTGGAACAGTCTAGCATGCCTCAACCACCACAACTATTGTGTGCTCATTCTTTTCTGTGATCTTCTTAAGAATATCAGTCGCAGATGATTTTTTGGTGAACATCTCTGCATTTTGCACCTTCTTCTCACTGATAACATTCAAGGCACGCTATTCCTGAGCCTGCATTTCCACGATCACACCATCCAGCAGGGTGCGAAGTGCTTCACTTGGAAGCACGACCAAGTTTAACCCAAATTGTTTGATGGCGCTAATAGTGGCCCTATGAGCCTCTGCTTCTATAGTCAATGCTACATCCGACAGCACAATAGCCCTGGGATCCATTGTACGGACCATCTCTGTTGCGTCTGAGGTTCTTGACACCAAACTACTCGACGTCGCACTACCCCTCCCTATATTGGTCTGCACCTGAGTCGCCTAGATCTACAGCTTGCACAGACCTATTTGAATGGCGACCAAGGCATGTTTCTACTGCTGCTCGAACTGTTGCAGCAATTTCGCGGTCACATCCCTCACTGTATCACTGATATCATTCAAATCACCCTTTGTCAAGGTGATTGGGTCCAAGGATGATTTTCTAGCCTTGGACTTCTTCTGTGGCCCTACTTTCTCCTGCTCCCGTGTGCACTTAACCTGAAATGGAGTAGGCTCTGGGTCTGCTCTTCCCTCCTCTAAGCATTGCTCCTCCTCGTCTTTTTGTGGAGAAGGCGACTTCTGACTCCTATCAGAGTCACGATCATCCTCTTCCTTCTCCCCTTCCGCATGCATTTTGGTCACGTGCTCTGCTTTGGCTTTGTCCTCAGCTTCCTTCCTTCGTTTTTCGGCCAACTGCTCCATCTTTAACTTGGCTTCTTCCTTCTTCTACTTTGCAAAAAACTTACTAGTCCCAGCTGATAAGTCTAAGGCCTTGTGCCACTCTGCGGGCCAACTCTCTAGAACCACAGTGATTGCATCATCTGTCACCAGGAATGGATGATCATACCATTTCTATACAGGGTCCTTTCGCACTCTGATGGAAACACAATGGAAGTTCATATTGAACTCCACATACTCGGACAATTGCTCAAAGACAGTTGGTGAGAGTCGTGGCTTGCAGTTGATGGTAGTGCGGATGCTTGATTCCATGAGAATCCAGAAAACCTTGTTGTCCTTGATCCTTTGGGGGTGCTTCATGGCCCAAAGCGAAGCGAACTTCATTGCTTCTAGCATCTCTAGTGCAATCGATGGAAACTGACTGTCCTTTGGCAAGTCCCAGGAAACCATTACAATTGATAGCCGCAACCATGCATAGTGGAAAGTCTTTCCTTGATCTTGCGCTTCTCTACAGTTCACGAGAAACTCGCTGTAGAGATAGCACACCTAGTTAAATTGTACCCCCTCCGCGCACTGGGTTGCTAAAGATACCACCAGTGCTAGTACTTCATCTGCGTGACACTTCCTCATATTTTTCCCTACCAAAATCTGAGTGGCTACTTTAATCGTAGGGTCAGTTATGCTCGAGATGGAGTAGCTGCATGGCTTCTTGGCAAGCTTGAACTTGTCTTTCATTCATTCAGTGAGGTCGCGCTCACGTGAATTTATACCAAATTCCATGGCCAAATTCAAGCCTGAGTGCGGGAGTGTTAGAGTCCTATAGTGACAGGATTCATAATTTTGAATTGGCTAAGGTTAAGCCTTGTAATATTTTACACACATTTTCCTTTTGCAAATGTTTTCCATATTAAAAATTAAAAAATGTAAAGAGGTTGTGTCCTAAAAGAAATATCAAAGGACAAAAAGAATAAGAAAAGATTAAAAAAATGAAAATATATGAACCCCAAAAACAAAAACAGATCATGAAAGTGTGCAAGTCTAAATGCCACTACTATTTTACTGCTTTACTGTCTTAAATAATGGTTGTGTGTAGCTTGTCATACATGCCACAACCCATGCTAGTAAAACTGCTTAATCTTGACCATTTCATGCTTTGAATTTTATGTTTATAGTTAGAGAATAAAATCTGACCAAACAGCTTAATCTTAGTAGTTCATTAGATAGGTAGAGAAAATAAAAGGGGCTCATCAACTTAATCTGAGCCCTTGGAAGATATAAGGTTAGAATTAGATAGTTTACTTCTCAAAAGAAAAAAGAATGATAAGGGTCTGCTAGCCTAAATGCACCCAAATAAGTGAAGAAAAAAAATGTTAGGGTAAGTAATGGGTAAGTAGAAGAAATGTTGTTGAAGTATAAAGTTGATTAGACAAAAGCATATTTATCATGTTTAATCATATATTTCAATGTGCATGAGCAATTAAGAAAGTAAAAAAAGAGGTTTACAAGGTGATTTAATTGACTTCCCCTCATTCATTTCATCCCTATACTTACTAATTTCCCCATCCACAAGTATGTTCTACTACTAAAATTCCTTCAAGTCATAAAGGCTCAGAGCATTTCTCTGACTTTTGGTGGGATTGGACCCTCAGCTTAATGACTTATGGACATCAAGTGTTAGAATTCCCTTCATAAACATCATTTCCCTTCATTACCCTAATAAAACCCCTTTTCCTAAGGTTAAACACCATTTGCCTATGAAAAGTAAAGATCCCAGTTTCATTTCACTCAAAATACCCACAAATTTTTTTTATCCTAAGTATAAGTGTATGTGAAGAAAATGCGCAAATATTACATTATGCTTAGTAGTATTTTCACTCCACTCATTTCAGTTCGTATTAATTTCTAACTTAATAATATAGCTTCCAATATACCTTTTCCCATATATAAATAATCTCGTATATAATACCCCAACCCTTAGTTGAACTATAAACTATATTTTTATCCCATGCCCCGACAATACCCTCTTAACTCACCAATTATCAGTAAATTTAAGATAATCCCTCGTTAACCCCGTCTGATCATTTAATCCCATGTTTAACTCATAAATAGTTACCAACCACCATGAATTAAAGCCCCGAGCCCCCCAAAACCTTTGCCCATTTCATTTGTGCTAATCTATCACCTGACTTCCATCTGATCATCAGCACCTGAATCTAAGGATTCACAGCCATATCAGGTTCACCCGATATCTGACCTTTACCCACCCGATAAAGTGGTATTTCCCGGACCCCCGTCTGCTATGTATCAAGGATTAAGGTAGATCGGGTGACCTCACCAAAATACAGCCTCCTCGATAAAGCGGTGCAATGGCTTGGGAAACTGCCTCCCCACCCAACCCGAAAAACCGCCCACTATTCATTCATAATCCACCAGCCAAAAAATAATCGTTGTTCAATAAAAAGGCCGAGAAGCCCTATTCGACTTTTTTCAATCAATTTCTTTGTAAAACCTCTACAAGCCATTGTGACACCTTCAAACGCTGAAATCACCAATTGACGTAAATTTCACTCCTGAAGAAGTTGCACAGACCCCAATCAATCTTTCACTCTGTATTAGAGCCCATTGAAACTTCTGAAGTTGCCGAGAACAACGATTTGAAGTTAATTCACCCAAATTCGAAGTTTTTGCAGAGAAATTACCAGACAACCTTTCAATTTGAAAACATTCAGTCTTTAAAGTGTTTTAATTAAGTAAAATTAGTTGAAATTACTTTAAACTTAAAGTGTGTGCCTGACTAAAATACCCAAACCCTTTTGAAAGCTTCCAAAGTACCTTCAAACCTCTGATATAAACCTGTATAAGTCAAATTCAAATCCAAAAGAACTGAATTATGTCTCCCCTCGTCGCTATGGATGTTAGACTAGTGACAACCCCCCATTTGGACCTTGACCACCTTCCCCTGGTGGACAGGGATTTTCAAATCAAAGACACAAGTGCCTATACACTCCTGCTCAAAATTCATTATTGGAGTAAGGACAAATATCTAAACAATACTGATGACATTGGACTTTGGGAGTCTAATTTTCCCAAATACCAGTTTCCACAAGTACATGTCTTTCCTGAGATTGTTCATCTATGCCATGCTTGTTACATTCCCAGCCAGAAAGCTATAATGTCCCCAGACCAAAAGGTCTTTCTTACTATTACACGTGAGTCAATCAATGAAATGTTGCAAGTCCAACTAGGTCCAAACCTGACCCCACTCTCCATTGGGGATTTGTTAGACCAGTACACCAAATTGAGCCCATCTAGACTGGCCCAAATATTCCAAACTTTCATTGTAGAGGAGAAACACATTCCTACAGATGCCCCTCCATATGTTTCTTCCATTTTCTCTGAAAGGGGCAAGCAAATTGTAACCATGATATCATGTATTCTGGGCTATACCATAGATGAATACATTGATGAGCTCATCCTGGCCTTCATGTCCATTTTCACCTCAGGAAAGCCTCTTGCTGCTTTGTACAATTATGCCTAGTTCATAGCTGAAAGGATGCATGAACTGTTAGAAAATTATATATTACAAAGCAATGGAACACATAAAATATTGCAGAAATATAAACACAGAGAACACATAAAACAAGAGAGACACAGATATACGTGGTTCACCCAGTTTGGGCTACATCCACGGAGAAACAGCCAGTCCTTCTTTTATTATATTATCCAACAAACTGAAGAGATACAACCTACAACAGATCCGATGTAACTCCCTCTTTGCTATCAATTTCCTCTCTCTTCCTCACTCAGAATATAGATATACATAGATGCAATACAATTCCCTCATATATAGCAAGGGGTTACCTTCTAGGGCAAAAAACCATAAATTAAACATAACTTCTACCATCAAATCTCCACCTAACGAATGGCCCAGATTGACTACGAAGTTACAACATTTTACAAGGAAATTTTACATCTATTCTTAGCTTCAGGCACACTGCCCCCGAAAACCCCTGCCAGGGAGGGGGATCCCAAAAGGTCACAGGCCCCCCCTGGACACCCCTACAGCGAATATTTTACGAGCAGCGTTGCTGCCCCATTTTGAACTGGGGTCGAATTTGGTGATACGTTTGAATACAGAAGATAATCAAGCTCCACACCCAACATGAAAATTTTACCAGAATTCACAATGAGAGAGTATTCAAGTAGTCATCTTTACTTTATGACATGTTTTTGTATTATCAGTCAGAAAGATTTCCCTTCACCATCCAAAAGATGGATACCAAAGGCCAGCCCGGGTCTGTTATATTTTGGACACCACTATTCCATAGGTATTCATCATCATACACCTACACAGACTTCATTGACTCTTTTGTCCATCCAGTCATGACCATGCTGACAGGAATCCCTCCACCCAGAATAAGCCAAGAAATCAAAAGAGTACTTTAGTTGTCCAAACAATGTAAGCTGGGAGATTGGTACCTTTACCAAAATCACATAGAAATAAGAATCTATGGTTGCTAGCTTGCCCCATACAAATTTTTCAAATACCTCCCCACGATGTTATCAACTCTGGAATATTATAGGCAGATAATGAACTCTGATGATATCAACTTTGTCTCAGCCAAGAAAAGGACTCAGTTCAAGATCAAAAACCAATTAGGCCCTTTTATTTACAATACTAGAGAGGTAGGAAAGGAAGCAGATCAAATTCTGCAACAAATGAAGTTTAAGAATAGTTTCATGTGGAGGTATGACCCTCAAGGGTTTATAACCAAACTAAGACAAAAGGTCAAATTGGGACCTTACATTCCTCACCCTATACCAGATGTAGAGAGATATGCCAACCAATCTGAGTGGTTGGAAAACACTGTCATAGACAGGTATAGTACAAAGGTAGATGTTGAAAATACCTTGTTTGATTTAGAGAAACAGCTTGATGAAAGCTCATCCCTGCAGATACCAGAACAAGAAGTAACCATGAGTACCCCTCCTGATTTGCAGACTCCTCAGAATGAGGAAAATAATCCCAAAAGGAACCGAAAGGAAGGCTCCAGCTTAGGTATGGACACTTCCAATGTATAGTATGAAGCTAGCCAGAGAAAAAGGCTTAGACTCAATCCTATTTCAGAACAGGAAGACACAGAAGGCTCAGTAGAAATAATTGATGCTAAGTTAGACATAAGCAAATGCATAGCTCCATCTAGAGAAACACAGGAGCCATCTACAGCAAAATCCCAAATTTTAGAAAGGCAGCTCAGTGTAGAAGTCTCCTCATTCAATAATCTTGCTGATAGAGATAGGGACATTAAGGACAAGTTCAAGGAGGTTAAAATGAGAAATGAGAAACTGAAGGCAGAATCCTATGCATAGTATTTCAAGCTTACATCGCCTAATCAAAGTAGGTTGATGTCAGCTTTTGACATCAAGGAAGGAAAGATGCAAATGTCCTTCATAAAGCTAACTGCACAACAACCAAGAACACTAGCATATTTCAAGAAGATAGACTTTGAAGTATTGGCAAGGGATATTCATTCCATTAACCAT
This sequence comes from Pinus taeda, assembly GCA_000404065.3. Classification (NCBI taxonomy): domain Eukaryota; kingdom Viridiplantae; phylum Streptophyta; class Pinopsida; order Pinales; family Pinaceae; genus Pinus; species Pinus taeda. Next base: position 24,458 of record APFE030870822.1, on the reverse strand, counting down.
ATTTAATTTCACAAGCAGGCTGGAGAAATGATTTACTCCACCCTTACAGGAAAGGCCATGGCTACACATCAATTGCAGAATTCACTGAATAACATTTCGGCCCAGTATCAGTTGGAAAAGGCCTCCTCACAAGCCAAAGACGCCAGAATCAAGTCTTTGGAAGACTTGGTAATTGAATTGGGACATGATCCCAAAGGCATCAATGCTACTAAACAATTAATAAAAAAGAAGAATGATGACATTGCAGTCCTCAAGAAACAGTTAAAGATACCTCAAATGCAGCACCCCTAGACACAGGAAGTCTTGGAAAGACAAACTAAGCATGAAGAGTTGATGGACTTAGTCCTTAAAATAAATGATCAATTAAGGGAGACAGAAAAGGAATTGGACAGCTTAATCCAACTAAAACAAACTGATCTTGGCACTACCTTGGTAAATGTCATCCCAATAGTTACCACGGATGTTCCTTCCACATTGGCAGCCTCATTGGCTCCCACAACTCTGAGGGCCAAAACATTACCGATTTCTACAACATCTACATTAGCAATAGGTACATCAAGTGAAGAAGTAGGAAAATTGGTTAAAGCTATGGAAGAAATGTCCATACAAACCATAGAGATGAATAAGCTCAAAAGGAAAGTGACAAGCTTGGAAACTGATTACAAGCTTGCCAATATCATGCACAAAGAAGAAGTACAAAAGGCTACCAGGATGAGTGAAAGATTGAAAGCCCTAGAAAAGGACTTAACACTGAAAGAACCCCTTGGGCAGGTTAAGGGACAACTATGGTCCAATATCATTGACTCTATCAATAATATTTGGCCATCTATTCAGGTGATTTTTGAGCAAATAGATTTGATAAAGCTGGTTATAGAGGCCATCCAGAAAGTAAAAGCAGAATTAGGACAAATGCTAGAAGAGGCTGCCAGAATTATGCAATTCCTTAACACCAAGAATAAGTATAAGCTACAGGAATTGGAAATAAAGGACAGAACAGAGCCAATTTTGGAGGTCAAAAAGGTCCTCTCCAAGAGGAACCTAATGCAAAACGTGGAGGATAAGTGTCAGAATATGCAGCTAGCCATTGACAGATTTATGGCTAAGTTCTAGATTTTGATAGAAAAGGGATTACCCAATCCCTTAGTGACAAATGATAATATGATGACACAGGACGATTACAACAAGAAAATCAGAGAGGTAGCAAAAGATCAGGTAAATACATCATCAATGAAGGCATTTCCAACACGCAAAGTACTCTACCAAACATTTGAAAACTTGTTTTACCTCTAGCATGAGGTAAAACACTTGTTTATCAATAAACCTACTTTTTCCAAATACACAGAGGCAGATGAAACATATATAAAGATGCTAAAAATCCAATTACCTGATGCTTAAACATGGGAGAAAATAACTGATTTACTATATAAATATGCAGTAAAGAGGTTAATGTACAATAAAAGTAAAACAACATGGTAAAAGGATGATGACAGATCAGCAGAGTCAAAGTGTATCAAATGAAAGGCTAAAGTAAATGAAGCATCGATCGTGAAAGATCAAACAACAAAGCAGATTAAAGGGAAAAAGATCAAAGCCAGTAGAACCAAAATAAAAGAGACAACATGAAATAGTTCAATAGTTGTCTCTATCTTCTTGCATGAAGATATTTATTTTTTCCTAAATTAGTTCTGAATACAGTTTCAAATATTTTGTAACTCCATTTGTATAAATACTTCAAAATTCGGAGTATGTAGTGTGGATTCTATTAGACATTACTATAAAAAAAATTATTAGAAGACCCTGAAGGTTATTGTATCATTTGTTGAGCCAGCAAACTGGATTGATAAATAAAGATAAAATATTTCCAAGGATTCATGTGTTGAGTAAATTTGAGACAAGTATTTTCATGTTTTATTGTTATTTTTCTCGAAGTTATTCATAATATTTAATGTGTTTCTCAATCTAAATGTTATATCTGGAATAATACTTTAGAACTTGTTTAATTACACTCTGTCTTAACAATTATGCATTTAAATGTTTTCTGCTGATGTTTAAATTAAAGAATTCTTAGTTGCTCTTTGATTTAGGTTGATTTCTTGAATATCCAGGTTAAATGATTCTTAATTTCCCTTTTATTTTGATTACCCCTTCATTCCTCATTCATTATCTGGATCTGAGAACCCTTAATTTCTCTCTCACCTCGAGTGAAACCCTTTCACCCCTCTGTCTCAAAGATCTGAAAAACACGTTGCTATCTTGCCCTTGGAACGTTCCCTTTAGTGACTTAATCCAGTTTTTCTCCCTTATTGTTAGACTCCATAGCCCAATGATCTAAATACATCATTTTATCCATCTATCTAAGCAGATCCCACCACTCAATATCAAAAACAAATCAAAAACCCCTTTGAACAATCATAACTAGCCTAAAAACATATTAACTAAAACAAAGTTAAATTTTAAAGAGAGAGCCCTCACTGAGCATCAAGAAGGCTAGGTCTTGATCTCCAAAAGTGGTTTGTGGTTACCTTTGGTTTTTCTTTCTTTTTTCAAAATAATTATCAGAGTGATAAAATTTCTAGCAACCATACTGGGGACTTCGATCCTTAGTCTCATAAAACTTTAAGGAAACCTTAAATTAAATCTTGAGCCCCTTAAGGTCATTACCTGAAGTAAGTTTTCAAAAAATTTCATAAAAATTGTTTTAAAAAGTTAAAATTCTAGCTCATAAGAAGATTCACTATACTAGGGCCAACCCAGATCCAAACCCTACAACTATAGTGGATGACCGAGACATAATTCTAAGGAAACCAAAAAACAAAGAAACTCAAGCCAGTAGTAGCAGGTTAGTTAGATCCAATTCACTCCCTAAGGAGTTGTCAACTTTAGAGGACATCCCTTTCGATTTGTCATTTGACCTCTCATTATTTAGAAGTAAATCTGAGAATGCAATCCAAGAAACAGTGTTAGATCCTGGGTTTGTTCAACTCATTGAATCAAAAAGGATTATTCATTATGATTTAGATAAATTAGTCATTGAGACTTTTGACAAATTAGAAGCTTGGGCCTCTAAACTGATACGTAATATAGGTGATTCTTACATTCAATAATCTACTGAACTATCTGCCCTTACTATTGTTGCCCTTGGAGTTTCTCCACAAACTTCACTCACTGTAAGTACCCCTTTATTTACCACAACTTCATCAATTGTATCTACCACAATCCCATCACCTAAACCACTTATTATTCAATCATCTTCATCATCATCTAGTTCACCTCCATCAATTTCAAGCCTTTCTTCAACCACCACAACTTTACCCCCTAGTCAAACCAGAATTACAACAATGGCAAACTGATATGCTCCTCTTGTTTTACATGCCCAACTCCATCCCATGCCTACAGATTATCAGAGTAAGGTTTTCCTATTTGATTCTACTGGTCATTACACTGCTCAGCAACATGTAAACAAGATGTCTTACTTTTTTGAATTGCATGAAATAGATGAAGCAAATGTCCAATTGAGATTGTTTGCCCAAACTTTAACTAGGGATGTCAAGAAGTGGTTCAAAACCTTTCCTACCAACCATATTGTAGACTTAGCCAATTTTCAAAGGTTATTCATTGATAGATGGGAGAGAAAGAAAAACCCATTGCAAATACTTTATGAATAATACAATATTATGAGAGCTCCCAATGAGTCAGTTTAGGACTATTGCACTAGGTTTAATAATATCTATAATACAATTCCAGCCAACATTAAGCCTAAACCTGACCTAGCATTAATTAAGTTCCCTTATGGTTTTGCTGTTGACATGTTGTACCAGCTAAGGGAAAGAAACCCTGAAACACTTGAACAAATGTAGAGCAATGCTGTTAGTATAGAGGCCAAACTGTTAGCTAAGAAAGCATGAATGCGGAATGAAAATAAAGTTGTATTTAAAGAAGAAGATTGAACTTCAGATGGAAAAGTAGATGTTTTAGCTAAAAGTTCAGAAAGAATCATGGATAGGTTAGAGAACATGGAGAGGAAAAATCAATAGCAGAATCAACAACAACAACCCCCAATAAGAAACCCAAATTTTAGGAAGAACCCTAATACTGCAAAAAATGCTACACTAGACCAACAGGCCCCCCTTCCAAGAAAATTATGTTGATGATTCACAGAACCAAGAAGCAGAGGATGATACCCAGATTATTTTACTGGAAACCACAGAAGAAGATGTTGTTTTTCTTACTCAAGAAGAACAAGAGTTATATATGCTTTAGCAACTATAGTTAGAATCTGGTGAATCTTTTGATTTTAAACAAGGATATGAGTCAACTTATATGAGGTACATAAACAATATAGCTTGAGAAGTAAGAAGAATAATGAGACTCCCATTAAAAGATCCACCCAAACCCAGACTAAGATAATAAAATAAGTTCTAGTTAACAAGGTGTTGCAAATTCTCCCTAGGGGAACAACTAAAACTTCAACCCCTAGGATTGTACATATAACCTCCCCTGAAACCCAAATAGATACAATCCCTAAAAACAATCAAAATAAAAGAAATCAAGCCAAGATAGTAGAAACACAAACTGAAATGCATACCACTAAGAAACAGAATAAAGATACTCAAACTATATACATTAAGGAAGATCAAATCAAACAAGCAAGCCTCAACTCCCTTTCAATATTAAAAATGAAATAGCTAAATTAAAGATATCAGTTCCTTTGACCGAATTGGTAAAGAATCAATTTTATAAGTGACAGATAACTGAGAATTTGAACATAGGAGAGGGAGAGGATTCTATCAATTTGAATGACGACCAGCCTGAATTATTATTTGGCCCTGAGGCCAATGGAATTCATCAGCAAGGGGGAGTTCCTCCTTCTAACATCAGCCTAAAAATTCATGATAAAATTTTGCACAACGCTATGTTGGACTCAGGAGCATCCCATAATCTGATGCCAAAGGTAATAATGGAAAGACTGAACCTAGACATTACCAGGCCTTATAAGGATTTATTTTCTTTTGACTCCAGCCAGGTTAAATGCCTTGGTCTAATCAAATACTTATGTGTGACTCTTGTCTAGTGCTCTGGAAAGAGAATTCTAATGGACATTGTAGTTGCAAACATCCCACCAAAATTTGGAATACTGCTATCTTGCTCACGGGGAGAAAAACTGCAGGGATCTTTGCAATTGGATATGTCTTATGCCACCATATCCATTTTTGGCCAACCAAGAGAATTATATAGGGATATCTTCATGAAGGACATGGTCAGTAGTAAGGAAAAGCCACAAAACTTTCCCATATGCTCCATGCATTTAGATATGGACTCTTTCATCTTATACAATGCAAAAAAAGATAAAAAGGAAACCACAACCAAAGACCTTAAATACAGAACAGCTGACAATGAGAACATATTCCATGAGTCACTTTGGCATTTATACTTTGATGGGTCTGTAAATAGGTTAGGGGTTGGTACGGTAGTGTGGATCCATAATATGGAGAATAATCATGCTGAGGGACATGCTTTCAGATTGAATTTCAAATGTACCAATAACATGGCTGAATATGAAGCCCTAATTTTAGGGTTACATTTGGTTAGGAAATTGGGAGCCAAAAGAGTTTCCATTATGGGAGACTCAAAGCTGATTATTAAACAGATTAGTGGTGAATACTTTGTCAAAAACCCTAGGCTTGGTCGATATAAGGATATTGTCTTCCTGGAATCAAACTTTGCTGCCATTTCTAGAAAACAAAACATGCAAGCCCATAGTCTGGCTACTTTTGCTAGTACTTTAAATTACCATTTCAACCAAACCACCAGTACATTGTAGAAGTCATACATAGGCCTATTATACCAGACAACCTCAAGTATTTGTAGATTTTCTCCCGGGACACTCACATAGGCTTATTATACCAAACAACCTCAAGTATTGGTAGATTTTCTCCCAGGACTCTCAGATCTATGATTTCATGAACAATGAAGGTGAATTTCGGAATTGTAAGATAAATACTAACTATACAGTAGACAATAATATAGAAAGAAGCTTAGATGTAAATATTTTTGATGTACATAAACTAACTAAATTTACTAAACTAGAAATAGATAGTTAAAAAAGGTAGACATAGATGAAATAATGGATGATGATCTTGAGATTCTTAATTTGAAAAGTATTTTTTTGCCTAAAGGATTAGTACCTTTAGAGGATTTGTTTGACTCTAATGATCTAGCTAGGAAACCCAATATTGAACCTTTGAGAGCTGACATAGAAGAGGTTAATATAGGAATTGAAGATAATCCAAAACTCATTAAGATATATAAAGCCTTACCCCAGAGGAAAAGGTCAAATATATAAATTTGTTTAAGGAGTTCCAAGATGTACTTGCCTAGAGTTGTGAAGACTTAAAATTTTATGACACCAGTATAATCCAACATAAAATACCTCTAAAAGAAGATCATAAACCTTTCAAATAGAAACTTAGGAGGATAAACCCAGTTCTTATGCCATCGATAGAGAAAGAGGTTAAAAGAATGTTTGATGCCCAAATAATAACACCCATTAGATACTCAGACTGGATTTCATACTTAGTTACAACTAGGAAAAAGACAGGTGAAATTAGACTTTGTGTATATTTTAGAAACTTAAACAAGGTCTCTTTAAAATACAACTACCCCTTACCAAAAATGGACCATATATTGCAAAGGGTTGTTGGGTCATCTAGGATTTCACTATTAGATGGATTCTCTGGGTATAACTAGATCTTAGTCCAACATGAGGACCAAGCCAAAACTGTGTTTACTACTCCTTGGGGTACCTTCACATACTTGAAAATGCCCTTTCAATTAATGAATGCAGGTGCTACATTTCAAAGAGCTATGGATACAACTTTTGCCAAGGAAATCCATGATTTCTTAGTAGTATACCAGGATGACAGCACAGTCTTCTCTAAATCTAACAATGAACACTTAGACCACCTCAAAAGAGTATTTATCAAATGCAGGAAATTTGGGATTTCGTTAAATCCTAAAAAGACACTTTTCGGTCTAGAAGAGGGAAAGCTTTTAGGACACATCATATCTAAAGATGGGATTAGGATAGACCCTACTAGAATAGAAGCCATTTTGACCATTTCCCATCCCCAAAACATTAAAGTGCTACAATCATTTATAGGTAAGATTAATTTCCTTAGGAGATTTATCTCAAATCTAGCATAATTAATTAGGGAATTAAATAACATGCTAAGAAAGGACTCAACAATAAAATGGACCTTGGAGGCCAAACAATCCTTTGAAGCTATTAAGGAAGATTTAATCAAGACTCCAATCCTGATTAGTCCTAACTTTAGTAAAGATTTTATTATTTTTTTCTTTTTTGCTTCAGAACACACCATTGCAGCAGTGTTGCTGCAAAAGAACAATCAAGGATATGAACAACCAATAGAATTATTTAGTAAATCCTTAAGAGATACCACACTCAAATACAATATCATGGAAAAATAGGCTTTAGCTTTGGTTAAGGCTATCAAAGACTTCAGAGTATACATTCTGTACTCTCACGTTATTGATTATGTTCCAAACTCTGTAGTTAAGGACATTTTGACTCAAAATGGGTCTGAAGGAAAAAGGGGCAAATGGATTGCCACAATATTGGAATATGACATAGAGATAAAACCCACCAAGCTCATCAAAGGCCAAGGTTTAGCCAAACTCATGGCTAAATCAAACTGTCAGGCCCTTGACATCAACTTCATTAGTGTCTTTGATGATCAGGAGGAGATGGTGACTCCACAGATCAGTGAACCTTTTACTGATTCTCCATGGTATGCAGATATTACATTTGTATTACTAAACTTTCAAGCTCCTCCTAGATTGACAAGAACTAAAGCTAGATTCTTAAAAATGAAGTCATTGAGATATTGTGTTATAGATAATGCATTGTTTTGGAAATACAATAGTGGTATTCTTTTAACATGTTTATTAAAAGATGAAGATGACAATATTTTACAAGAGTTTCATGCAAGGGATTGTGAAGGACACTTGTACTGGAAGAGTACTATTGACAATATTCTGAGGGCTAGTTTTTATTGGCCTACTTTGTTTGTAGATGTTAAAAAACATGTGACCTCCTATCATAAATGCCAGATTTTTGAGGGAAAGAGAAAACTTTTACCCTTGCCTCTTAAACCAATTTCCACTAAGGTGCCATTTCAATAATGGGGGTTAGACTTCATTAGAGAAATACATCCCGCATCCTCAGCTCAGCACAAGTGGATTCTAACAGCCACAGAATATTTTACCAAATGGATAGAGGCCATACCTTCTAGGCAAGCCACAGACACTGTCATAATCACCTTCCTAGATAGTAATATCCTTTCAAGATTTGGATGTCCCGAGAAGCTCATTACTAATAATGTAGCAGCCTTTAAATCCAAAAGAATGATAGATTTCTGTAACAAATACCACATCATCCTTGGCCATTCCACAGCCTATTATCCTCAAGGTAATGGAGTAGCAGATTCATCCAACAAAATTCTGGTCAATATTATCAAAAAGTTACTAGAAGATAACAAAAAGACATGGAACAAGAAGTTAGTCAATTCCTTATGGGTAGACAGACTAACTACTAAGAAGTCCATTGGAACATCATCCTATCAGCTAGTTTATGGGATGGATACAATTTTCCCATCATCCTTGGGAGTGCCAGTCATGAAGAATTATACGTGGAACCAAATGATATTCAAAGAAGAATAAATCAGACCATACACCTGTAGTAGACTAGAGAAAAAGTATATGTGAAATCACAGGTAATCCAGGAAAAGATCAAAAAAGTCTTTGATAAAAATAATAAAGCAGATGATTTTCACATAGGAGACAAAGTCTTTAATTGGGATTCAAAGAGAGAAGACAAAGGCAAGCATCGAAATTTTATTTTCTATGGAAAGGGCCTGTTGATGCCTCGAAAATCGTTGCATCGACATTGGGGGAAACCACCCGGTCCGGACCTTAGTGCAACTCCTTTTCCGTTTGGTGTAGTGGCTCCGACTGGGGATAATGGGACCAGTTTCCCAGCAATAGATAAATGGGATGAATGAATACTTCGTAAATAACAGTAGCGATAGGTGAATGACTAAAACTATTAACAGAAATGTAAGTAAATAAAACTATCTCGGGAATCTAATTGAACTTCTAAAGCGTAGCTTTTGATGTTCTATATCTCAAAAATACAATTATATAGATAACCGCATTCTCAAAACACAGATATTAAATCATTCAAGATTACTGTACCTAAATAGTTAAATACAGTGATTAAAGCAATACTACAAAACTTTAAAGGTTCATACCATTAATGCATACATGATTGAAAAATAAGGCATATCATCTGAACATCCAATAGTGGTATGAACAAGATTTCCTATTATTACGCATGCATACAGCTAATGATAGCAGAATAGATTACACAGTGAAATCAAATACATAGAATGAATTCAAACAAAGGATAAAAATACCATTTGATTTGCAGGCCACTCCCGATATGAATCTCTATGTATGACTCCTACTTCAACGCATAACAATCTTTGCATCAACGACAATAGTGCACAATTAAATCAAGAAACTTCTCCGTTAAAGTAAAAGCAGGTGGTCGAGTTTCATAAAAGAATAGAGGCTGAAGCACAGTAGTGCAAACTTCAGTCTGTTAAGTCTTATACAAAATTTTACGACCCTTTCTAAATGCATGAAAGGGTCTATAAATACTATGCTAATCTAAAATATCTATCAAAACAGAAAAGCTAACTAAGCTGATGTCAATAAATTCTAGTTCCTATTTTGCTGGCGATCGGAGGAGCTGGACGATGAATCACTCTGTCGGCTGCTTTCCCTTGTACCTGAGTTGATTGATAGCGAGCATTGGCTCAACTTCAGGAGGTTTGTTGAGCCTGGAACTGAGCTGGACAGCATAGGTGGAGTCCTGGATCTCGGGGATCATGTATTGCACGGCATCGGTTAGGCACTTGAGAGCAGATCTTTGTTCATGCGGCTTGATTAGAAACCACCAATATGCATCCATGTCTA
>APFE030870807.1:0-15362 GCA_000404065.3 Pinus taeda | reverse complement strand
ATCCTTTTTGAGTTAGCATTGAGTTACCTCAGAGGGCTGAATCTCTTGGGTTAGGGCTCAATCCAAGCAGCCAAGCTCCTCTTTACTTGTATTTATATGTTTTATTTCAGTTGTAGATTAGATTGATGTTAGATGTATTTCTTTTATGGTTAAGAATAGGTTGCTTTTGATGATTCAATAGTTTTCTTACATGTGTGATTTCTATAGCAAGATAAATAGTGGTAAAGAAAAGATTCAAAATTCTAGCAATAGTGTATTGGCCTCTCTTCCTCCCTTTGGGACCATGATCTGAGGCAAGGACCCTCTTGTTGCCCCCAAAACACAGATTTTCCTCATTCATAGGACTTCTAGTGTTTACAGCTTTTCAGTTGGTTAATAGTCTAGTTTGCTTTGCTTCAGAACTTCTTCATCATGCTCATTTCTTTATTTACAATAGTATTATTTCATGCTTTCCTTTCTTACATCAGTTATCAACATTTCCTTTTATAGATCACAGTTTAGATTAGTTTGATGCAAAACTCTGTTTTTTCTAGATGCACTTATTTCATCGCTTGCTTCATCTCATTGGTTGACTGTCAGTTATCTATGTAAAATATATCTTCCCATAGCAGATCAGCTTATAAGTCATCCTATCCTCCATCTGATCCATGCCCTACAGGTCGCCCAAGTCTCCCTTCAATTCTGCCTTAGTTTCCTGCATTTTCCGTAGAATTCCTTCCTCTCTCCTTGAGCAAATCCAATCATCTTTCTCTCTCCTAATGATTCTTAGTAGACCCTAGGTGCCCTAAAACCCCATTCCAACCTTCATCCACCTTTTCTACTCACTCTCACACCCTTAAAATAGCCAAAACTACTCTCGGTCTCCTCATGTAGGCCTCCTGTAGAATGTTATTTTTCCTCCAGTAGATTTCCTCTGTCCTCCTGTAGAATTTCCTGTAGACTTTATTTTGAAGGTTGAGTGTGGGAAAAGCCTCCAGAATGCCACCTGAGACCTCCCAAGACCTAACCACACCATCCTACATCCTCTCAAGCCCCAAAACTGCCTTTCAACACCACCTGGTCGCTGCCACATCCACAAACAATAAATCACATACATGTCAAATTCACATAAAAATACATAAAAATCAAAAAGATGTTTTTTGCTCATTTATTTCTAGTAATAGCTTAGGTATATGTTGTTTACTTCTTTGAATAGATAAATGACATTCTTTTCATGGTTTTCATAGTGCTTTCTGCAAAAGTAGAATTAGTTGGTTAAGTAGGATTTACTTGGTTTGCTTTACATTTCAGTCTTTCTTCTTTCTGCAGTTAGAGTAGTATCTATAGAGAAGTATTTCTCTCCTTTCACCACATATAGAGCTTCTTTTGGAATCCATAGAAGTTGGCTTGAGTTCCTAGTGATCTTGCACTGGATGACCAAGTGACAACCTGCAGTAAGAACTAGTACTTGTGCATACAACACTGTCGCTTCCAAGTTTGCTACGAACTACCAGGTTGATAAGAGTAAAGAAGGCAACCCAGGAGTTGCAGCATTATTGCTGCAATACTAGTGCTCACCACTTATCCTGACTCATGGGGGTACCTTTGCACTGTCAAGTCAAGCATTACATCAATTTGACCCCTGACACACCTATACTCAATAGGCCAATCTATTACTACTCTCTTCTAGAAAATGAGGAAAGCAAGCAGTAGATCTAGGAGTTGGTACAAGAAGGGCACATCCAACCAAGTTCCTCATCTTGTGGGAGCCCAATTACACTCGTGCAAAAGAAGGATGGGACCTGGAGACTTTGCATTGGTTATCGAGATTTGAACAAAATCACATTCAGGAATAGGTACCCGATTCCACGAATTGATGACCTTCTTGACCAACTCAAAGGGGCCAAGTACTCTAGCAAGATTTGATTTGAAGTCCAAATATCGCCAAGTTCCAATAGAACAAACTAATGTGTGGAAGACCACTTTCAAACCTAAGGAGGGTCATTTTAAGTAGTTTCTCATGCCCTTTGGTTTGACGAATGAACCAACAACTTTCATGAGGCTAATGGATGACATCTTATATCCTTTCACCAACTCTTTCATGGTTGTATATATGGGTGATATCCTCATTTTCAACGAGATTTGGGAAGAGCACTTGCAACGTATTTAGTAGGTCTTTCACACTCTATAGCAACACAACGTATGTGCTAACTTGGAAAAACGATCCTTCGGCATGGCCAAGGTCTAAGATTTTGGTTACATTATTGATGAGCAAGGTGTGCATGCACATCCCACTAAGATCTAAACCATTCAAGATTGGTTGGCCCCAATGACTCTGACAAAGCTTCATAACCTCTTGGGCCTTGCTAATTTCTACCAAAGTTTTGTGTTGAGGTTCTCTTATATCGTTTGGCCCTTAAGCCAAGTTACAAAGGGTGGAGAAAAAGAAAAGTTATTTTTATCCAAGTTACAACAAAATGCATTTAATGAACTGAAACATTGCCTTTGATATGCACCAACCATCACCCTGTTAGACTTGCAAAAACCATTTGAGATTGAGACAAATTCCTCCAACAATGCTATTGGTGCAATTTTCATTTAATAAGGACATTCAATGGCCTATCATAGTGAGACACTCTCTTATACTTTCTAGAGACACCCCACCTATGATAAGGAATGTATTCCCTTATGCAGTCTTGTTGATAATGCAATCATTATATTAATGAGGAAGGAGATGATCATCCACATTTATCACCAACCTCTTCAATTTATGCAGACATAGAGGAAGTTGCAAAATGAATTCCATCAGAAATGGTCCACATCTATACAAAAATTCCATTTGAACATTAAATACAAGAATGGTAGGATCAATCACATCACAAATTGCTTCAGTCACCCCTTATTGTGGGACTGACCACTGTTCTCAACTCTTATGGGCATGAAATATTTAGATGGTCACAAATATACAATGGTGATGTAGAATTCGTTACTACATACTAGATGTTGATGGAAGGCAATCAAGTTCCATACTTCCATCTCTAGGATGCACTGTTGTGCTACTTGGGACACCTTTTTGTTCCTTCAAGTGAGTGTGCCAAGTTGACATGGGAGGCATATTATAGTTGGGTAGCAAGGAACATTGGTGTGGAGAAGATAAAAAAAATAATGTAGAAGTATTTTTATTGGCCAAAACATTGACATGATGTTTGCAAGTATATCAGATTCTTCACTGCATGCACCATCACCAAACCAACCATTAAGAAGCAAGGCCTATACACCCCTCTGCCTACTCCCAACTGACCTTGGGAATCCATATCAATGGAATATATGTCTAGGATTCCTTCTAAAAATCATGGTAATGACTGTGTTTTTGTGCTCGTTGATAGATTTTCTAAGATGGGAATTCTAGTTGCTTGCAAAAAGAGTATCACAATAGAAGCCACTGCCAAGCTCTTCTTTGAACTAGTGTGGGTACAGTTTGGGATCCCATAGACCATCATATTAGATCAAGATAGTAGGTTCCTAAGTTAATTTTGGTTGAGCCTCTGGTCATTGTTGGACACCGAGATCACCAATTCAACTACCTTCCACCCCTAGACTGATGGCAAACAAAGGTTTTCAATAATAAAATTGTGCACATTTTACACATGTACAACTCCAAGAATCCATGAACATGGGATGAAATTCTTCCCTATGTTAAAAAATTCTACAATAGAGCTCTCCATAACTCAACTGGCCATGACCCCTTTCAAGTGGGCCTATGATTTCAACCATTTAGTCCCATTGATGTTTCACTGCCCCTTGCAACTACCCAAGAAGATGCTGCACATGTTAAATCTAAAGCAAACAAGGCTACCAACTTTATTGTACTAATTTATCACATCTTCCATTAGGTTTATGATATATTACAAAAATCCGACACTAAGTATAAATAACGCCATGATCAACACTAGGTACCATGCAAGTTTTAAGTGGGAGACAAGGTTTGGTTGCATCTACATAAGGAACGCCTTGCAAGGGCCTATAAAAATATTTGTTCACTCTACTATGGACCTATTGTGCTATACAACAACCCTCCCCATTTCAAATTTTTTGTCCAAAACTTTAACAAGAAATGGGTCCCCTTTTTAGGAATTAGATAAAATCAATAATTCAATAACAATTGCAAACTTTGCAAAGTCCATATAGCACATGAAAATCTTTATGAAAAGGTCCGATCCGATTTGATTATTAAATAAGACCTTCTTGTAAAACAAATATAAAATAATGTGTCGCACCCTTTGTTTAAAGGATAGACTTAAGGCTTCCATTGGAAATCACCGATGCAATAATGCTATCAGAAAGTGCAAATCGCAAGTTATCAAAGAAACATTCCAAGGTTCCATGTAAACCTCTCGGTGCGATAATCCGATTGCAATCGGCCATCACTGAAAACATGAAACACATAACGTTTGTCCATTTGGAATTCAACGATGTGATTTCATTTTTCGAAAAGTGTGTTTTTTGATAAAAGGTGAAATAGGATTTTTAAATAAGCATTTGCGGGTTTAAATCTTAAATCAATAATAAATGAAAAACAAACAATTTATTGATTTCCTAAAGATTATCCCGCCTTCCTATGAAAACTCACTATTTATCGCAATCAGGGCTATGAAAGGAAGTAGCGAAAAACATAATGTTTGTGCCTCCCAATCTGCGATATGTGATCTTCGCTAATCGCTGAATGGGAAAGTCATGAGATTTAGTTTAAAGGACTGTTACTAATATGAGCGATGTGACATATCATTATGGCATTTAAGTATCATGATTGGAAGTTACGGAAATAATTAATAGAGCAGTTAAGGTTGAATCCTTCGAGGATTTCATCCGTGGTAATATTTGAGTTTGTATTGCTTATCACGCTTAAATTACCATTAATCTTTTATATTCTGCGTTGGATTTGAACATATTTTTTTCTTTGTTATGGTCTTTTGTTTCTTTTTGTAGAGCAAGCCTGCACTGATGAATCCACCAAAAATGATGAAGAAATCAAATAAATCAAAGGCCCCCATTATAGCCAAAGACAAACCAGTTAAAAAGGTATTGATAGATGATACTACCTGCCTTGGTCTAGGCAAAGCTTCATGGGAGAGTATATACAATTTACTGGAAGCCAAGAAACCAAAAGAGATTGAAGAAGTAGTGGCAACAACAGATTCCACTGACAAGTCAGAGAATACTCTTAAGGATTTGGCTAGCTCTTATCTTCACAGAATAGCAACCCACACTAAAGTATTACCCTATAATGACTTAGCCAGATGGGTTATTGAAAGTATCAACATTACAGATAGAACTTTCTTTACAGCTGATGGAAGAATGTTTGAATCGTTCAGAGCAGAAGATATCAAAAGAATGTACCATTTGCCTGAACCACAAAAGCAATATAACAAAGAATTTTTGGAAGCTTTCACTAAAGAAAATGTCATTGAATCAGACCCTATCAAACAATGGATGCATTTTCTGAACAAACACAAGCATGAATCATCGGGTATGTACTCTATAGAATCATTAGCATCTCCTTACTGTTATGTTGATGTTATGATATGCAAACTCTTTGGAGCCCATGATTTTGCCCAATTTTCTATAGAGATGGTACCTTTAATGGAGGCTGCAGTTAATTCTTATATCATGGATTGGGTGACCATTTTGTCTAATAAAATGGCCAACCAAATACTTGATTATAGGAAAAACAGGTTTGTGACTACCCGGGTAATACCCCCATTTTATATGAGTGCCTATATTTTGGACACTATCTGTTTCAATTCTGAATATCTTATTTTAGGTTGGAAATGGACTCCACAGGACCCGAACCCCATTCATATCTATCATAAGGAATTGTTGAAAGCCCATTATAAAAATCATCTTTATAGAATCTATCATGGTTTCATCCTCCCCGTTTATTATTCTATATTCAATAAACTCATTCCTAGGTTGTCCAAGGAAGCCTGTGTCAACCTAACATCAATTGGTAGTTGGTTTGGTGAAGAAAAGTTCACCTACATCAAACTTTTTGGTAGCACTACTGACCCACATGTCCTTCCCTTATAAATCCCTGATAAGTTACTTGCTAGAGAAATAGCATATCAGATAATAGTAGAAGGGATTTCAATGAACCTAAAGGAGTCTAAAAAGCACATGTGGCCTTCATTCCCCCTCTGATGTGGTGTTTTCACGTTGCATGACTTCAAACATGCAAAGAAGGAAGCTGAGAAAATTAAAATGTTAAAGTTAGCAGTCATCCCAAAGAGGCAGTATGATCCTAAATTTGTTTCCTACAATGTCACTTATGATGCCAAAATTTCCAAGTTTGAACATGAGAAGGATAATTATGATGATTTGTTTGCTTCAACCGAGTTATTTTCTCAAGTGAAACAACTGGCAAAAATCAAATTGGGAGCAGAGGGACTAGAGGAATTTTACAAGTTCAAGACATAGATATTGTAAACATTTCCTCTGGACTTATTAAATACTACCTCTATGGTGCAACTAGAAGGCCACTGTGAAGAGAAAATTATTGAAAAGACTCCTGAAAAGGAAAAGACCCCAGAAAGGGAATAGACACAGGAAGGAACTAGTGAGCCCCTTGACACGAATATCAATATTGATCTTACTTTAATCAAGGAATGGGAGTAGTTCAACTTAACCATCAATAACCCAAATAAATCCCAAGAGCTCACTACACCGAAATTGTAAACAGTATAAAAGCTAGAAGTGATTAGTGTCCCGATTGAAGGGATAGGTGGCCTACCCAGAATTCAGCAGGACATAGAAATCATCCCCGAAAATCACACAGAGGAGATTGTACTTAGAATCGAAGAAATACCACCCTTAGATATATTCTACAGTCCGAAGCACATGGTTGTAGTTAAGAGACAGAGGAAAAAGAGGAAAATTGATCAAAGTCCTTTTCTAACTCCTCAAGCAGAAATGATGAATGTGGTATGAAAAGTTGAATTCAATCCCTCTGAGGATTTAACAAAGTTATCTCAGTGTGCAGGAGTTTACACATCAGCGACAATGGACAAAGCCTCAGAGGTCAGCCATCTGATGATGGAAAAGGATTAGAGGATTACTCAACTTGAGGTGCAATCGACAGAAGGACAACAAAAAATGAGTCATCTTGAACATTAGTTAATGGAGCAGAGGCAACAAAATGAGAAATTTAGAGAGCAATTGAAAATGGAGAAACAAAGTATTGATGAATAGAATCTCCATAAACAAGAGGAGTTGTCTCAAGAATTAAGCAAGCTTCAAATGATAAGTGAGCAAGAAATGAAGGCAAAAGAAGATCAAATTGCACAAATGCAAGAATAGATAGAAAGGTACAAGGGTTATCCACAGGTAAGTGAATTCAGAATAGAATCCTTAGAGATAACTAAAGCCTTGTCCTGACAGTTGAATATTCTTTGCCACAACATATCATGGCCAACCCCTTATGTGACATCTCTACGTCATTGATTGAGAAGGCAGTGGACGCCAGAATTGAATTGGAAAATACAGATGAAAGGTTAACCAATTTTCTATCTTGGAAAGATTCCACAGAAGGAATGGCTGCCAACTTACCGAGAATATAAGAATTGCACAAGGAAATCTTGTTTTTTGAATGGGAGTCCCAACTAATGAAAGCCGAAAGAGCAACTTCTAGATGCAAAGTCGCAACGAATGGTTTGATCGAATTAGTGAATATGTCTAATTTGATCACTGATTGCTCTCCAGGTAAACTCCCAAAAGCAAAGGCATTAGAAAAACATTGGAAATAGGAGCTGGCGAACAGAGAAAAGCAGATTGGAGAAATCCAAAACATGACATGGCAAATATTTTGGTTTTTCCTAGTCAAGCCACATAGCCAGCAAATGGCCATGAAATGTCTTTCGAATGAAATCATCTACATGATCTCCGAACTCTCCGATGCCACCTATACAACCCAACTACACTCCAAGATGAGTCAGCCTCCAGAAATCAAGCCAATGCTCGCAATCTACCAGCTGCAATCACAAGAAAGAAGCTAATACAATGAATTTGTTCAACTGCTACTGCATTTCTATTTTCATAACGAATCCCAGATTTTCATGTCTACAGTTAGAACAATGCATAACGATTTTTATTGATAGTTAGTTTTTTATTTTTAGTATTTAAGACCCTTTCATGTATTTAGAAAGGGTCCTCAATTTGTATTAAAACTTGACTTGGGAGTTGCACTTCTGTACTTCTAATATTTTTTGATCAAAAGTGGACCAAAGTTCTGCATTTTTGTGAAAGAAGCTTTTTGCAAGACTCACACTTTTGCATCTTCTAAAGGTTTTCTCAAATAAGAAAGCATAATCTGAGTGTTGTTTACATCGGGAGAATTCAAATGCATACAATACTATTATCTCTGTTTTTGTCTTATTTCTCTGTGTGAATGAACATTTCTTAAAAACTTTCTATTATTGATATATGTACGTTTTTCAAACAATTCTTTAGCATATCATTTCTGAAGGTTTTAGAGTTGTTATCATTTGGATATATATGTTAGTGATATATATTGTGATGAATGTGATAATTTTTTTATAATTACTTTGTTTAAATTCTTAAACAAAGTAATAATTATATGAATGCACCTTTCTGTTTTATGAATAAGCCATATTTATGATTATTTGTTTAATAGAAATAATAAAAAATCATGTTGTTAACAAGATACCTGGGTTAGATTAGTTATATTTGTATATCTTTGAATTGTAGTATAAAACACTTATCACCTTCGTTACACATTACAAACCAATCACCCATCAGCTCATACATCACTGGGAAACTGGTCCCATTATATCCAATTAGAGCAAACACACCAAATGGAAAAGGAGCTGCACTAAGGTACAGACCGGGTGGTTTTCCCCGATATTGATGCAGTGATTTTAAAGGCATTAAAGGAGCTGCACTAAGGTACAGACCGGGTGGTTTTCCCCGATATTGATGCAGTGATTTTAAAGGCATTAACATGACCTTATACTACTAGCAAGGGTATGGGTGAAACAATTTTGAGCTAAGTATCCCCCTCTTCCTTGGCCTTCACCCAATGTTCAATGTGGACTGCCTTCAACCATACTTTCCACCATTGTTGGACACATTAGAAATTGCATAGAAATTGACATCGACAACCAATGTTGTGTTAAAAAGGCCATAAATAATCATATCATAGACACATAAATTAAGAAAGCTAGCCAACAAAGGGTCCAATTGTATTGGGTTGTTACAATAGGTCAGCTCCTACATCAAGGCAAGTGGCTCACCGGGGACCAAGTTTTGAAGAAGTTTCCCCATCTCATGGAGGCACTAAACGCAATGGAGACAATTTATTCCTAAGGGTGGAGGACTAATCCAGGTGGATATTTATGGACACCCACCTATTCAACTAGCTCATAGCATAATTTTCCTATTTTGGTATTTTTCTATTTTTGGTATTTTTTAGGTCCTGGCCTTCCAAAGTTGCTTTGAGGCCCTAAATGGAATTTTTTGGGGAAACAGGTCGAGGGTAGTGATAAACTATTTTCTATATTCATAATTTGTAATCCTTGGATAGACCTTTCTAATGGGCTATCATGTTCACCAAATTAAGATCATATGCCAAAGTTAAACCCTGGGAAGTTGACATTCCAACTTACCCCATCAGGGCCCATAAGCCTTTGGTTTCATTTCCTAGGGTTAGGGTTTTGGATGTTTATGGTTTCTCATTATGTATTCATGATAAATAGGCCTCAGAGCCTCATTATAACATAGTTTAGGAATGTGCATAGTCGTCATATATCTTCTCAAAGATAAGTTATCAATGTTTGAGCTAGTTTGCTTTTATTCTACATGTAAACAATTTCAACATTTTTCATTTATTAATTGAAGTCAAGTTTAATTGTATCTTTGTGTTTCTTCTTTGAGTCTGTATTTCATTTTGTTCCCATGAAAATCTAGTTATATTCCCCCTTGTGAATACAATGTAAATATGTTGTGAATTTTAATTACAAAAAAAATCGGGGCTGAGTAAGGGACACAAATTTCAAGGACCGGGGATGGTTACTCGCCCGGGATGGGTTAAGTTTTCTTGTTGGAGGAATTTTGGATTTATTATGAAAACCATTAAAGGATGTATGGTTCATTTTGATAGCTTGGGTTCTCTAAATTTATGGAGTTGAACAATTTTACAAGGGCCATGCTATTTCGAAAAAATATACAAGGCAAGAGGACAAGAAATTAAAGAGAAAAAAGGGGTTTACTTCCAATTGGTAAGGTGTGTATTCCACCCACTACAACAAGCTAACCAACCACAATGAAACTGGGGGACATATAGATAGGTGGAACCATTGGAAAGGTTGACAAGACTATGGTAGAAAAAAGTCACTTTCTGGAGGGCATTCGAACAACTGAGAAAAACACAAAGGAGAAGGTAGGAGAAGGATCTGAAGAGGGAGGAACTGGGAAACATATAAAATAGCATAGAAGGGAAAGGAAAGAGATAATTCAAACTATTGGAGAGAACATTTGAATAGTTAGAGAGTGAAAGAGATAAGAGAATAGGAGCACATAAGAAAACAAGGGAAGATATGGAAAAATATATCACAGAGCAATGTATAAGAAGAATAAAAAATGACAAGGAGGAATGGTGTTTCGATTTGCAAGAAGTCAGGAGGAAATCAGTTCCAAGTGAGGGACTAATTTCCTCTCAATTCCTTGAAATCCAATGGAAGGAGATGGGTTTTCTTTGAGTTCTTGAGGGCTGGGTTTGAGGAATTGCCCTTAAAAAAATCCTAGAGGATTTATGGAGAATTCCTTGTTGTGGCTTGGATTTTTAGTAGGTTTTAGAACCCCAAAGTTGGGTGGAATCATAGTATTTAAATATGAAGGGTGAATACAAAAAGTATTTAGAATCCCCATGCATTTTTTTTATTGCAATCAGTTGATGGGTGGAGGTGGAAGGACCTCTAGAATCCCTAGTTCAACTGGCAGTTGAGTTTGATCCTTGAGCAAAATAATCCTCAATCTCTAGACTCTAGCTCAGGGGTTAACTACAAGTGAGAAATGGATGCATATTATATATGGTTGGGTGGAGAGTGGTTGTTCCAAACTCAGTTTCCCAATATTATTTGAGATAAGTAAGTCCTATGTTCTACAAACATATTGAATAAATGTTACATTTACTGATCCGAACTAATGTCATTGATGTATGAAGCATGGTTTTTTATTTTATTGTCTACATGACTAACTAAGATGTTGTTGAAATTGTCTTAAAGGCACTATAATAGTATGTGGTTGTATTGGTTATGTTCTAGTAGTAACCAACATGGAAATGTTCTCATATTGTAGTGGCGTGATTTTGTTTTGATTTGTGTAAGTTCTTTCTAACATTGTGTATGTTTTGAGTGGAATAATGAAGGTTTCTTTCTTCTTCTCTGGCCTTATTCACCTGGTTACCTCATATGGATTCCTTCCCAATTTTTCTAGTAAAGTATGCCTAGGTTTTGGGGTTTGTTCTTCTATCTTGTCATTGCTTAAGCAGGGATTAATCCTTGTTTCTTTGTCATGTTGATGAAATTGTTTCGTATGCTTGATGACTTGATTTAATTTTTCCAATAACCTAGACTTGTCATGACATTTACATTTATTCCATATATCTGATGAGATTTTTTCTCTCATGGTTAAGTACTGCACTCTATATGTATATCCTTTGTGTTCTGATAATAATGGAGTATGAACTGTCATTCTTGGCAATATTCATGTTTGGGAAGGTTGATTTGAAACATTTGTTGAGTTTCTTGGTTAGAGGAAAATATTAGTCTATATAAGCTACTAATAATGTTAATAAGTCGATATCTAAAAGAAGGCTTGGTCATCACACTAATTCCAAATTATAGTGATGAGACTAAGATTGCTTGTGCTATGGTTGATATCAGAGCTATCATGGGTAACCTTACATGATTTCATATCATGGTAATTACATCCTTGAAAATAAGTAAAATTCTAGACTTCATTCACCTTACATTCACTATTGTTATTCCTTCTTTCAAGTTGTGATTGTGGAGACTAGTCACATTCAGATAATCAAGAGTCTTAAGATGCAGGATGAAAACATTTGTGTAGTAAAACCATACTTTCCATTGAAAATTACTAAACCAAGTAGTGGTTTTGTTTTCTCATAGTCTTGAAAACCCCTCAAGAAAAAACGATGCAAGAATTAATCTGACAACCTTCTCTACTATGTTAGTGTCCTTTAGGCTTGAAATATATCCTTGAGGGATATTTCAAAATGTATTTATAGTAGCATGAAACACTCTTTATAGTGCCATAATTGGACCCTTCATTGTTCGTTATGGGTGTAAATTCTATGGCGCAACTATGATATTTCGGGTGGAGACAAGGGTTATTACTATGCCATATAACCTTAATGCTTGGATGGAGGTGAGGCTCAATAACCCATATAACCATGGGTTGTGGCCAAGGGTGGAAAGCACAACTAATGTTGCTTAACATTTTACGGCAATTCGTGAACAATATATATATCAAAATACAATTAACCTATAGCATTTCAGGGAAGATCGCATTGGGTTGGAGGTTGAGCCCTAAGGGACGGATCATAAATTCCATATTGCCATGTCACCATAATCGAGGGCAGAGGCTAACCATGATGGAGGGTGGAGGAATGTTGGGGTGATTGACTATTATAAATTTCTTGGGGTCTTCTTCCCTCTGACATCAGAGGGGGAGGGGGAAGTCTCACCACCATATTGACTGCTGGATGGTTCATGCAAGATCAATGGTCCATATTCTAGCAAGGAATCCCCACCCCCCCGCCAAGTGATGTTAGTGGGGAATGGGTGAGTCCCACATAATGTAGGATGAATTGCATCGTAGCAGACCATTAGACATGTGGAATGGAACCATGAATGGAATGGTGATAGCGAAAGGCCCTTATGATTTCATGAGGAGGGTTTTCGTCGAGAATAATTTCAACCAAATTGGGAGTTCTTGCCAAGAATAATTTCTTTCGAGTCGGGGGTTCTTTCCATGGACAATTGTCACTGAGAACAGAGTCTCTTCCAAGGAGGTTAGCTCTGGGGTGCAATGGACCTCAGAGTTAAGTAATTAGAGCCGTACCATTTTCTCTACAGTGGTTTCTTCCGAGAGAATTATAGTGGGGGTGTCGTGGTAGGAGCGGACCCAATTTGCTACTATTTCTACCTATTAAGAGAAGATACGTGGAGAGAGAGAGAGGTTATTGGTGTTATTAAATAAGGAAGGGTGTATGAGTGGGTCAACAACTTATTGATATAAATGAATACTTGTATGTGATGACCCCAACAATGAATGGTTCAACAAAAAGTACATTGTTTCCAAGTGGTGATAAGAAGGTCGACTAGGATAGACCCATGGGCACCATGTGGCAGGATGATGATGTGGCATTGATTGATTAGTTCAACTCTAAATAGACATATATTTCAATCTAGGGACCAGATAGGGACAAAATTTATATTACAAGAATCATCTTGATGATAAGAACACAATTACATTATCTATTTAAGGTCTTGAATAAGTCGAAAAAGATCAAAATTTTTAAACCCCATTTCCATAAAGACACCTTGGATCTTGGGTTAGCATAGTAACCACCTCTTTCTATCCTAACTTGTGGGATAGGGTTAGGAGGGGGTGTGTTTACATGTGGTATCATAGCATATCGGTTCAACACTTGGACTAGATGGTTTCTATTATGGTCATATAATGGAAAGGTGATTGCAAAAAGGGGTTTCATGTTGAATTTTTAGAAAACTAACGAAAAAAATGTTTAGGTGTTAGAAGTCGATATGTAAGTGATTGACTACATGTAGCATGGATCCCTATATCTAGGGTGGATTTCAACTCTAAGTGCAATATCTTATGTGAGTATAACAGTATCTGTAACAATCTGGGGTTAAAAGTTCATGTAATAAAAGTTAATAAAGGTAAAATAAAACCATGAGCATGGGACATGTATTCCAAGCTGAATGTTTGGAAAAATATCCTAGTGGGCATCACTTGTTGTGTTTTATGGCTAAGGGGAAATTGAAAAAGGAAATGGCTAAGGATTTGGAAAAGAAAAAATGTGTTTTTGGCACATTATTTATGCAAATAATGGAAATTAGGAGAAAATGAAGTTGAAAGGTCACAAGTTTCATGTGAGGAGGAAAATGAAGGAAAATAATGGAAAATTGAAGAAATTAGAGGCCTCATCAATAAAAATACCTTAAAGCATCAGTTGGTAGCATTTTTTCTATTTAGTGTTAGAATTTGTCTCAAAGAAGAGAAAGAACCAAGAGGAAAAGAAAGTAAGAAAGCAAGGAAAGGAAAGGAAAGGAAAAGGAAGGAAGGGAAAGGAAAGAAAAGAAGGATAAGGAAAGAAAAGGAAGGCAAGGATCAAGTAACTTCAATGGGAATACTTGAAGGTAACAGATTGTATGTGTGATTTTCTAGCTGGTTTTGACATGCATGGTATATGCATCTTGGTATTTGGTTCTTTTATTGTAACTGGCATGGATTTTGTGGGGTTTTGATAGTGGATTTTTGCCTAGCCTTGCCATTTCTAGATAGCCATGGTGTGATGGGATTGTTCTCGGTTTGAGCCTTGTATTATCACATGGTTTTGGAATATGGGGTGAGGTGGTCTCAGGAAAATTCTCAAAGGCCTAGGAATCCCTTGACTAATAATGGAAGGATACACAGTAAAGACTGAGGGTGGATACATGGAAATTACTCAAGAATGGTGAAGAAATTCTAAGGCATCCAAGCTTGGTTCAATTTTTTTATTATCTCGATAGTGGTTTAGGTGTGATCACGGTATGGAGAAGGTGAGGGTGGTTTAACATCTGGATTCCCTTTGTTGTTTATGGATTGGTTTATCCCATGAGATCCCACATTCACGCTTGGAATATGGAACGAGGGTGATTGGTTGAAAGATATATTTGGTTCAACTAATATATTGTCGAGTGGAACATGGAAGTACCGAACCTAATTGGTAATTTCCTATGGTTAATAAAACCCAAGTTTCTCTTGCTTTTGGTAGGTAAATATATTGGTTATTATGTGGATTTAATGGTTGTTCTCTTATTGTTATCCATCTACTTATAAGCATGGTTATATGACAGATCTCAGTCATGGCTCTATTCACGTTTTTACTTGTAAACGAATAAATAATGAATGCAAAACCTAATTGATGTTATGAAAACTAATGTGAGAAGGTAGAGACCCTTCTTGTTAAACCTTAGTTAAGTTTTCAATCCCTTATGTTCAGACTTACATTCATGACCTGTAGGTGGCATATCTACCAAGTGTTTAACAAAATGTCAGTCTTG
>APFE030870802.1:0-33722 GCA_000404065.3 Pinus taeda | reverse complement strand
TTCATTCTATTTTATGCCAACACGAGGTTATCCTTTAAGAGTTGGAGGACTTGTTGTTGATGTTCGATGTGATGTTCCACTGCTTGAACCTTAGAATTTTCTCTTAAATATGTTGTGATGGATGGTGGCTGATACCCATAAAGTGCCATAAATGGGGTCATTTTTGTTGTTGTGTGGAAGGAAGTGTTATACCACCATTCAGCCAGAGGCAACCATTTGACCCATTTGTCTGTTATCAGATACAAAGCAGCGAAGATATCCTTCCAAACATTTGTTTACTATCTCAGTTTGCCCATCAGATTGAGGATGATAAGATGAGCTATGAGCTAACTGAGTACCAAGACAAGAAAATAGTTCTATCCAAAAATTTCCAGTGAAGATGGGATCTCTGCCACTTACATTAATCTTTGGGTTTCCATGTAGCTTTTGAATTGTGTCCATAAATGCAATAGAAACTGTACTGGCTTTAAATGGATGTGATAATGCACAAAAGTATGCATACTTGGTAAGTCTGTAAACTACCACCATGATGACACTTTTTCCCTCAGACTTGGGTAAACCTGTGATAAAATTGAAACCTCCTCCCAACGTTGGCTTGGAATGGATAAAGGTTGTAATAGACCCGGTGTCTTAATTGTTTCAACTTTATTTTGTTGGCAAACCAAACATTTTGCCAAAAACTTTTGAATATCTGATTTAAGGCCATCCCAAAAAAATTCCTTCTTAACCTTGTGGTAAGTTTTTAAAAATCCTGAGTACCCTCCTAAGTTAGTAGTGTACAATTCCATAAGAATCTTTTGTTTTAGCTGGGAATTCTTATAGAGGTATAAGCGATCTTTGTACCATAACGAATCATTTTGCCAGCTAAATGTATCAGACATACTGGAATATTGTTGTAACTTTCAAATAAGTGCCTACACTTCTTCGTCATTCTTCCATTCCTCCCTTGCTTCGTTTATCCAAACTGGTTGGATAATAGAAATGGCGCACAACAATGCTTCCACATCCTCATCCTTTCTTGAGAGTGCATCTGCCACCACATTTTGCTTCCCCTTTTTGTAGATGATTTCAAAGTTATAACCCAACATCTTTGTGACCCACTTTTTTTGCTCTTCAGAGGATAATCTTTGTTCTTAAAAGTATTTAAGGCTATCATGATCCGTTTTTACCTTGAAGTGTCTTCCCATTAGGTGGGGTCGCCATTTCTTAAGTGCATGTAGTATTGCCAACATTTCCTTCTCATAAATAGCTTTGTGTCAAAAATTTCCCTTGAGTAGACGACTTTCAAAAGAAATGGGTCTTTCATTTTGCATTAAAACAACACCAATTCCATTCCCTGAAGCATCACATTCCACAATAAAGGTTTTTGTGAAGTCTAGTGTAGCTAATACTGGTGCTTGACACATTCCTTCTTTAAGATGTTCGAAGGCCTTTGTTGCTTCTGAAGTCCATGAAAATGCATCTTTCTTCAATAATGTTGTTAGAGGTGCTGCTATTCTCCCATAATTCTTAAGAAACTTGTGATAATACCCTGTCAACCCGAGAAATCCTCGCAGATGCTTTATGGATGTGGGATTTCCATTCCTTAATGGCTTTTTTTTTTCTAGGGTCTCACTAACTCCTCATGAGATAACAATATGACCCAAATATTCCACCTCTTGTACTCCAAAGAAACATTTGGATCTTTTTACATATAATTGTTTCTCCTCCAATAGTTGTAGCACCCTATCCACATGTTCAACATGATCCTTCCAAGACTTGTTGTAGATTAGTATATCATCAAAAAATACTAACACAAATTTTCTAAGTGTTTGAAAATGGAATTCATCAAACCTTGAAATGTAGAAGGTGCTTTGGTAAGGCCAAAAGGCATGACCAAAAATTCATAATGACCCTCATGCGTTTTAAATGTTGTTTTCCGAATTTCTTCAGTCTTCATTCTGATTTGATGATATCCTGAATGAAGATCCAACTTGGTGAAGTAAATTGATCTTTGCAATTCATCCAGTAATTCATCAATGAGAGGAATGGGAAAATTATCTTTAATAGTGAGCTTATTGAGCTCCCTATAATCCGGACACATGCGCCATGATCCATCCTTCTTGTGCACCAATACTACTGGAGCGGAGAAAGAACTTTGACTTGGTTGAATTATACCAGCCTCTAGCATTTATGCAACCATACGTTCAATTTCACTCTTTTTGACATAGGGATATCTGTACGGCCTGATGTTTGGAGGAACACTTCCTGGAATCAGATGAATAGTATGATCATGATCATGCATAGGTGGGAGACCTTTGGGAGTCTCAAATACCTTGGAATGATTGTCTAGGACTTTTTGGAGATCTGGATAAATACATGATTCCGATGTGGAAACATCTAGCGAACATAATTGTGCAATTACACCTCTTTGCTCCTTTTTTAGAAGCTTTGTCATACCCTTAGAGCTGATTATCTTTCCTGGTTTCCCTGCAATACCCCTTAATTCAACTTCCTTTCCTTCCACAAAAAATTTCATGAAAAGTTCATGACAATTAAAAGCTATTGTACCCAAGGATTGTAGCCATTGGACTTCTAGTACAACATTAGCACCTCCCATTGGAATGGAAAGCATTGGGCTAGTCAATACATATTCTCCCATGGATAGCTTGATTGTATGGAACTTTCTAGAGCAATTTACCATTCCTCCATTTTCAATCATCACTTGACACTGTGGTACTGGATATAGGAAGCAATTCAATTCTCTTGCTATCTTACAATCAATAAAATTGTGGGTACTTCCTGAATCAATCAACACTATTACCTTTTTCTTCTTGATTTTTCTTTCTATCTTGATGGTTTGAGGAGTGGTAATTCTAGCCAATGCATTACAGATATGGTCAATTTATCTAGGCTTTGTTCCTGGAGTATATCCTCTTCTTTTGACCTTTCTTGCTCCTTTTCTTCTTCCTCTTCACAATCTATGTAGAATAATTTCTTCTCAGCACACTTATGACCTTTAGTGTATTGGCTATCACAACTGTAACAAAGCATTTTTGCTCTTTTTTCTTCCAATTGATGTGGTGTCAACCTTATAGGTTGTGGAAGACTAGGGGAAACAACACTTCCGTCTTTATAGATGTGAGTGGTATGCTTCCTGGTTGCCATAATTTTGCTTTCCATTTTTCTTGCTAACCTGAATGCCTTCTCTAATGAATCAGGTTCCCAAAGGCGAACATTATGTTGGAAATTATCCTTTAAAGTTCCTATGAACACATCAACCTATGCTCCTCTGGAATATTTTTTACCCTTATGTTCAATTTTTGGAACTCCTAAATGTCCTCCATTATTGAACCCTTTTGTTTGAGACTTATCAATTGGCTAAAAAAATTGTTGCTTTTTGTATCCTCACAATGTGCTATCAATTATTCCATAAAAATTGCCCAAGTGATAATTTGTTTACGAGAGCAAAGACATTGATACCATGGTTCCAAATATAAAGTTGCAATATGTACCTTTTGTGTGTTTTGCACATTATTGAGATCAAAAAATTGCTCCATCTGTAATATCCATGTTGCAGGGTCCTTACCATCAAACTTCCTCATATCGATTTTTGGAATATGGTGGGTCTTTTATCCAACATTAGAGTCTATGAAATCATGATTAACATTTCTTTTGTTCTCATCATGAGTTTCCTTTACTACCCTTTCACCATTAGTAAGCATTTCTTGTAGAAACTTTGTCAAATGTGTGTTCAAATCTTCCATGCCTGTCTTCAAATCTATCTTCAAATTGTCCATCTTAGCTTCCACATCATTCATCCTAGCTTCTATGCCTTTCTTTAAACAATCCATCTTAGCTTCTACATCTTTCTTTAAACCATCCATCTTAGATTCTGTTACTTTTTGTGCAAGTGACACCTATTGCACTTGGTCTCGTAATTTTGATATATCATGTTGCATTTCTCCCTCTTCTTCATGAGTCATGCTAGAGCTTTCGGGTTTCTTACTAGGTGTTTGCATTTTCTTTCCTCGAGGTATCAATTACCGATAATAATGCTTTACTATGCCCTTTGAATTCCTTCAAACTAATTTTTCAAACCAAGCTTATGCAAAAATTTAAAAAAAAACTACACCCCTTTTTCACTTTGTAGGAGCTTGATATTGAATCCGATGTTTCTCTGTAATTTCGGATCTTCCAGTTCTAAAATTGTGACTTGCGGTAGCCCTCTGCATCCTCTTTCCAATGCCACCAATATGATCCAAATTGGCTTCTCTAGGGAATCATTATGCCAAATATCCCATAGTAACCTGATTATAAACTAGTTCAGTAGAGGGAACTTGTATGACGTGCCATGAGTTACTATTTTGACCTTTGGCTCTGAAAAATATAGACAAGAAACTACAGTTCATCCTCTTTCTGTACCTTCTTATGAAATTTCAATTTGATACTCAAAGAGAAAGTTATGATGATTTTCCCCAAGTCACCTATTTGGAATGTAATTCAGGAATCTGCAAAAAGACCAACTTCCTTAGATCATATGTCCACAAATATAGTGCGAAAAGCTCTGAAATTCGGAGCCAAGGTTCAGTACGATTTCATCTCAAATGGGTTTTTTTTTAGCTTCTGAAATGTTGCAGAAAAAAGTTATAGCGAAAATGCCATGATGACCTATTTGGAGCAATGAAACCCTAGAATCCAAAGCTCTGATACCAAATGTTATGAAACCAGCTCACAAAAAAATAGAAAAGATAGTTGGATGCCTTAGAATTCAGCCTCTTCGAGGGGGAAACCTCCTTTACATTACACAAATGAACAATTCTTGGATGATTCAAATGACAAAACCTCCTTTCTATATATAGTAGTCTAAGGAGTCATAATATAACCCAGCCGACCTAAAAATAATAATATAAAGCCACAAAAATAACAATAGAGGGGTTCTATGGGGCATAGTAATAGTAATATGGGGACAATAGGGGCACAACAATATTAATAAGGGATACAACTACAATAGTAATGGGGTAATCACTAGTATTATAGGGACCTAACAATCTGTCTGCAAGGAAAGCTTGGGCCCAACCCTGAACCTATGTCCACAGAGGGAAACCCCATGCCTATAATCAGCCTTATGCTCTGTGTGTTAAAGATCATCCAACTAGTAGAAATGGAGAATGGGAAAACCTGAATGAGAAAACCTATGTCAGAGGTATTACATGATTCTCTAAAGGAACAACCTCTTCTACTCTAATAAGTTAGGATCCCTCTTCCACCACAAAAATTAAATAGGTGCCTATGCACAGTCCTCTTAAAAAATAAAAAGGTGAAAGAAGAGAAAGGCTTCCTGTGTAGAGAGGTGAAGCATGCAAATCCACCGAGATACTAACCAGGCTCGTTGGAAGTGGAGCAATGTCTATGTTCTTGCGTGACTTCATTGGGGTACTATCCAAGCTTGCTAGCAGTGGAGAAACACCAAAGACGAAAAATTATACAATGATTTACTTCTAACTTACTAGCCAAACTAACCTTCCCGATTTCAAAACACTGTGATCAAGATGAAACATGTTGTTTTGTTTGACTGAGCTTGTGAAAAGTGAACCATGTTTGACCATGGGGTAATTGGGGAATCAAAAGTAACCCGCACAACAATTCAATACTCCCTGAATGACCAAGGCCCTGTGTTGTCAATGAACCAAAATAGAGAAGGTGGAGTTTGACCAATGTGTTGCCAAGTGTTGTAGAGGCTGCAACACCCTCCAAAATTTTGGCCTGCATTCAATTTCGAAGCATTCCTTGGGTTCTTCCTTGACATTCGCAAGAATGTGGGCTAATGTCATGAGCTTGAGTTGAGTATTTACGCCCTCCTCGCTTGAGCCTTCAACCGACATATTTTTACATGTTGGTCACAATATCATGCTTGTAGTCATGTTCTCAGCATGCACAAGGTTCGCCTTCGTGTGTACAAGTTGTGTCCTCTATGTAAACATCCATCACACTCACACAAAAAATTGTATGCACTATTGCCTAAGCGTCGTCATGGTCATTCAATGATCTATTGCAAGTCTCACACTTTTCACTCACACCGTCGGTCAGTCACATTGAGTTTATGTTGTCTTTATTGGTTCAAGGTGTCATGTCATCAATTCATGTTGAGTGTGTGTTCGTGAGGTCATGCATGTATGAAGTCAATCGTTCAAACACTTAGTCATTTTGTTGAAGCTTTTTTGATCAGACCATCCTGCAACAACCAGACATATACTGAGATGCATTGTGGATTTTCATCCCTTTGAGTATGCACTACTACCCAGAATCACCTAGAACTTGAGGTTTCCACCTAGGCAATCTGCACTGCGCATCCCTCAAATCGACCTAACTAAATTTCACCCAGAACAATGTAGAAGTTTCCCAACAATCCATTTTAATTAGTGTTTCCTGCAAGCACATAAACCAAGCCTCCATCTGGTCAACCAAAGAGTTTTGATAGGGTAGTAACCCCGGGACTCACTCCCCCAAAAAATTCCACAAAAGTTGTAAAGCATGCCAGCTCCATTAATTCAAGAAGCTGTGTAGATATGATGGATAGAAATATTGTGTCCATCACTGTCTCCCTCAAAAAATTGTGCAGTTTTTCCTTCTAGTCATCCAGTTAGTCAGCCTGCTGCTCACGCAAAAAACTTCACAGTTTTCATGATCAGTTCCCGAACTATCGAGCATCCCACGTAGATCAGAAAATGTGCAAGGATTTCTAGCAGACCAACCTCCTAGCATTACGCAGTTTTTACCAGCAGCACTCCTACAACTCGCTTCTAGGTCCCCAAAGAAATTGTGTATTTTTTTCTACCATTCTGACTTTGCTACCTGCACTGCCTCCCTAAATAAAATTGCATAGATCTGCCCTCCAACCGAGCCAAATCTCGCTAATAGTCACTGCTAATCTGAATTGTCCATCTCCATCTCTAAGTGACCTTTGCACAATTTTCACAGAGAGTACCCGGAGCTCGCATTCCGGCTTGAAATATTCCTTCTGTAGTTTTAGAGCCTTGTCCTCTCTCATAGTCACCTGCATCTGAAACCAAACAACAATTCATCATGGTAAATTACGAGATTTCTAGATTTGATGTCATCTCGTCATGAGTGATTGTAGATATAAGTACATGGATGAGACATTACGCAACAACGAACATGATGAACAAGGAGAGCACACGAGGAGATTTCTTCACTAATAGACAAACACAAAATGGATGTGAGGAGATTGTTTCACAAATGGACGAATGAGGAATGCATGCCAGGAGATTGTTTTGCAAAAGGACAAATGAGGAATGCATGCGAGCATATTTTCTCTCGAATGCACGAACACATAAAACATGCCAAAGTAAAAGCGAAGGAGTGACATGCACATGTAACATCAAGCGAACACTAAGGCCATCGAAGACTCCACACACCTTTCCATGCGAAGGTGAAGCTATGATACACCAAGAGGACATCCATCACTTAGCAGCACTGCAGCTTGAAATACACACCACCAACAACATGAACACACCAGCTCTATCATGTCGAGTAATGTCATGAGTCACCAACCACATCACTACTATGGGCCACACTGTTGTAATCAATGTAATGTAACGTGGAAGTCCAAGAGACCCACACGTAAATCTGAAGAGTCATGTAAGTCAAACAGTCACGAGGGAAGTTGAACAGTCACAAGGGTAAATTTTACCATTGGCTATAAATACCTCTCATTTGTACATATAAGGGACTTTCCCCTTGGCTCCTCCCACATAGCGTTGAGAGTCTCTAATATTTTCTTTGAGTAGTGAGCACTGGCTCCAACCCCCCACTATCAAGATTAGTGATGTAATGGTGTGCACATGTGTCTTGGAACTTTTGCTTAACTCAGAAGCGTGTTAAGAGGTCAACACATTTTCACACGTGTTGTATTCGTTTGTAAGACTATTCTTTGGATGCTTCTAATGCATGTTGCTTTAACCTGTATTAAGATAGTTGAACTATTTCATTTGTTCTAGTACATATGCTATTGGAAGTGTGTTGTATCAGTTGTTAACATTGTCTCGCCTATGTGGGCTATCCCGCTGGACACTTGACAGATTCATTCTTGTAAACTTGTTATAACGCCAGTCAAACTCATGTCGACTATTCTACTGGGTGTTGTATGTAGTATATGTTCACCTTGTGTTTGTGACAGCCACGTCCACATGGACTACTCTGTTATAAGTTGCACATATCCTTTTGTGTTGTGTGTCTCTAGCATAGTTGGGATTATTCCCTCTCAACCTGAGACTCACTTCCACCTTGTCCCTTTGCTGTGAAAGAGATTTGACAGAAATGGCACTAAGCACTCACTAGGCACATGAACCTCATTGTTCGAAGACAAGAAAACCATTCTAACATGTTAACAAGAAAGAACTAAGGCATATCTTGAAAATAATGGCAATGAGGCCATTATACTGGATGGGACTCCTACACCAAATGTTTTGAGGTCTATTTGGGACTTCATACCGGGGAGACCCACTGAATTTTCGATTTTCCAACACTGTCAACACCATCTTGTAAAGAAATCAATCATAGTAAGAATAAATTAATTTTTCTTGGATGAGTTTTGAAGAATCTCACCAATTAGGTCAAGTCCCCATTGTTTGAACCGTTTATCAATGGCCACAAGCTATAAAAGAAATGATGGTATTTTGATTCTTCCTATTAATGTTTGAAAAAAATGCATTTTCACACGTAACCATGCATGTCTTTGAATAACTTCAGCCACTAATCATTTGCATGTTTTTTTTTTTTAACAGTTTTGTCACCTCCAAAGTGCCCACTGGTTGGTCCATCATAAAGTTCCTGCAAAACCTTCTCAGCATATGATTTTTATAAATGATGAAGCAGATCATAAGCATAATTATTATGAAATAAACATTATTAATGATCCAACATTGATTATATTTTAATCTCAAAGCAATATTTTTCTTAGTACCTAAATGTAAAGGTGTAGTACCATGAGTCAAATAATATATCAAATCAACATATGTAGAATCAAAGTCTGAATTTACTATTTGTATTTCTTGCACTTCCTGTTAATCAGAATAATCATTTTAATTAGAATCAATAGTTTGAGTGATTAATTTTCATAGCACTTGACAACGAATAATTTTGGCAGGTTTGATTTCAATATCATATTCTTGAAGAGAAGTATCCCAATGGGCTCGTTTTTCTCCAAGATCTTTTTGTACTAACAAATTTCAAATTGCAAGGAATGGAACAATGACATTTGTGTGAGAATTGATTAAGAAAGGCTTGAAATTTTTTATGGTTTTGAAAATAACATAGTTTTGTCTCTCAACATGAGAGTATTTCAATTCGTCTCCTTGAAAAATTGAACTATGAAATGCAGTTGGTACTTTAGCATTTTGATCATTTATTGGCATTAGCTACAATTGGTACTTTAGCATTTTGATCATTTCTTTGCATTAGTACATCCGCATAAGATAGATCAGATGCGAAAGTGTAAAGAATGATTTCATTTTCATAATTAGGATAGAGTAAAGGAGGAGCATTTATGATAGCTTGTTTAATATAATTCAAAGCATTCTTTTTAAGCTTATTCCACTTAAACGAGTTGTTTTTCTTGATCATATTTTGAATATGTAGGACAATTTAAGTAAAATTAGTAATAAATCTCCTAACGAAATTAATTTGTCCGAGAAATGATTGCATGAATATTTTGTTATTAGGTACTAGAATGTTAGATATTATTTAAACTCTCCTACGATCAACAGAAATTCATTCTTTTGATACAATGAATTCTAGTAAGTTACTTTTGGTGAGTGTGAAAAATGTTTTTTTAGAATTCAATGAGATTCCACATTTTCGACGTGTTTCAACAATTTGTTTCAAATTATGCTAGTGATCAAATCATATTTTTGAGGAAATTGTGATGTCATCCAAGTAAAAAACAATGGATTTATTAATCAGACCCCTAAAATCTATGTACATTCCCCTTTGGAAAGTCACACCTGCATTGATGATCCCAAAAGACATCTTTTGTTATGCATGTGTACCCGATTTAGTTGCAAAGGATGTTTTGAGAATATCATTTGGATGAACTAGAATTTGACTGTAACCTGAAAGTCCATCAAGAAATGATAGCATTTCAGATCGAGACATGACTTGACGAATTTGTTCCATAGGCAGAAGTGGGAATTTGTCTTTTTCAGAAGCCTTATTTAGGTTTCATAAACAAATACATAACCGGATGTGAGAATTCTTCTTCCAAACAGGAACTAAGTTAGAAATCAATACATAACCGGATGTGAGAATTCTTCTTCCAAACAGGAACTAAGTTAGAAATCCATTTAGAGTGTCTTACTAGAAAATTTGTTTTGGCCTTTAATAATTTATTAAGCTCAACCTTAATTTAACATTCAAGAATTTGATGGAATTTCCATAACTTTTGTTTAACGATTTTCAATTGAGGCATGATTGGGGTCATGTATTGAATAATGGATATGTCAAAAGCTTTAAGATCATTGTATGACCAAAAAAAAAAACATCTTTATACTACTTGAGGAGATTTAATAGTGGAATTCTCTCTAAAGATGATCACCCTAATCCAATATTGACATTTTTCAGATTTTGGTACATGCCTAAGTTGATGATTTCATGATTCATAGTAGGACTCTTTGTTTTATAATTTACATTTCTTTAACCTATATTGAAGACCATAAAATTCCTCTAGCTTAACCATAGACTTGGGAATGAAATTTTCAATTCTGAAATTATCACCTTTGAAAGATTTGTTGTTTGCAAGACCATTGCCTTGTTCATTAATGAAGTGATTTTAATATATGCCTTCAGATGTAAGAAAGTTAATTTTATCATTATCATCATTGAGCAGTCACAAATTAGCAATGTTATCTATGGTGGAACACTTGAAAATTAATTCTATTGAAAATCAGACAAGATTAAAATCTTTCGAAGGAATCAAGTATAAAGCCACATTAGCCAAACAATCAACACTAACATTTTGTAGTCTTGAAATGGTAGTAATATTGAATGGGGAAAAATTACAGATTAGATTTTGGACTAAATATTGGTAATTTTTCATATCATTTTAGACATAGTGAATAACATTTTTCACTTGTTTAATTACAATTTCTGAATCGCCAAGCACTTTAATATCCTACACATTCATACTAATACACTTTTTAAGACCTTTCACTTATTCCTCATACGCATTTATGTTGTTGGTACATTCAAATTCTAACCTACAACTTAGCATTCTCTTTTCACCATTGGGGTTTATGAGAATAAAACCAGCACCATCTCTGTCATTAGATTTTCAACCATCAAAGTATAAAGTCCGAAATGGATTACTTACAGAATTATTTGCATGACTGTCTACAAAATTTACACATCCGGAACAGTCTGTTTGACAAAAATTCCCAATCTAAAAAAGTCAAGAACCTTGTTGTTGATCGATAAAAGGTGCCTTTTAAAACTCCTAATTATCCTCACATTAATTATCAATCTGGGCAAGTTTTCTTATTTCAAGAGTGTACATAGTATGTGGCTACTATTTGACTTAGAGAGTAATGTTCTTAAATTGTAGTATAGATCTTTAAATACAAGAGTAAATGGATGCATCTAGTAAATTCCAATTGCAATTAAAGAAAACTCAATCTTTTAATGAAATCAAATCTTACATTCATCAAAGTAACAACAACATCAGTTGAGAGTATAATGGTGATAACTCATCGCTCTGTAACTGATTTAATCTAAATCAAACCGAATCCTCAATAATTAATCTAAACAGTGAGTGATATCAATCTGAGAGTTCAACAGCGACAGTTAATACTATTTATAGTTGATTATATCAAGAGGAATATTTATCTAAGTAACTTGATCTAAAATGAAAGTAAACTGAATCAATGACAATACTGCAAATTATATAAAGCAAGGATATTATGTTAACACTGGAAAATAATAAACAACGAAGCGATAAAATCACAGAAAGTAAGAATACTATCAAACCATCACACTTACGAGAATTGGAAATGTATAACACAAGAAAAGCAGTTGAATCCACTAGAGGTCGGGCCCTTAGTCGCCAACAAACACTGCTAAGTTACTTCAGGAAACACGAGGGAACAACAACTTTACTTATATATTAATCATCAAACTGAATGAGCATTACAACATATTCACATTCTTCTCGATAGTGAGAGTCTATAATTACAATTACACTTTCAATAATATAGAAATTCCTCCTCCTTTCCTTCTTACAAAACGTCTCCTTTTATAATAGGAAAGGGTAAAAAGATAAATGATAAATGCGATCCCTGAGGATCTTTCAATCCTGAGGGATTTGCAATGGTTTTTGATCTCTAGACATAGTTTCCTTCCATGCGTTGATTCTTCTGATTTTCTTTTGGCATTATCAGCAACAGCCGTGTTCCTTCCTTAGCTTGTCCTTGTTTGTTGTTCCTTCATAGGGAACAACATTTTTCATTTTGTTGTTTTCTTGCATAAAGAAAGGTAATAATTATCTAAGTTGTAACTGTAGATAATTCCTTTATTTCTTACCATAATTCCTTAATATATTAGCACATTAATATATAGAAAATATAAAAATAATTGAAAAGGATGATGAGGTTAATAGTAAATGCATACCTTTTCCATGACTCAACATACTCCCCTGCTTACCCTTTTTCATGTCCTCATGAAAAGCATGTAGTTCATATGCAGAGCAGTCAAAGAATAAGCTAGAGAAGGAATGTCGTAAAGCAGTCTGAAACCATGATTCTTGGCCAAGAGCTCAAAGATGTGCCCTGTCTATCCTTCGGGTAGTCAATATATAGCTCGATACCCTTCAGCAAGATACCGAACAATAGGGTTATGAAATTGACAACCTAGCCAATAAGGACCTTCTCTTAAGATGAGATTGATATAAGTCACAAAGCATTCTGTAGCCAGTTTAAAATTTTTATAATTAAATGGCTCTCTATTCTGTACATTACTATTGGAGACCTTCGACCTTAACTTGGCTACAGCCAAGGAGCTTTCCTGAATGGAGAGGATGTATTCTACTCCCCTCTAGACAATTTCTTTCTGAATAGGCCCCAAAATTTTGATTACTCCTTCCCTTTTCATCAGACTGTTGTGATTGGCCAGCATTTGTAACGGGTGCTTTGGTTCACCTTTGACCCAAAGGTCCAGTCCATTTACCTACCTCTAGAATGTGTTATGAGCCTTGAACCATTTCAGTTGATTGACAGCGAATGAAATAAAAGCTTGGAATTGCACATCCCCCACAAAACGATTGGGGTTCCTTTCGATTTCTTCCTCTAATATAAAATTATGTAGGTAAAATTCATACAACAATCTCTGAACTTTTACCCCATGTTATCTGCAACAGTTTATGAAATCCTCAATTGTTTTTAATTCCATTGGTTTTCCAGCCCTAAAGGCTTTGATTTTCAGTTGCAAGTATCCTTCTAGTAAAAATAAGGCATAATTATTAGCAGGAGATCTGCATTCCAAGACATCAGTGTACAATGAGCAAATAGTATCCATTTGACTCATGACCTTCTCTAATCTGAGCTTCATTTTCTCAATTCTTTCTTTTGCCTTTTGCTATTTATTGAAGGTCTCACTTTCTAATGTGTTCACATCCCGGAGTTTCCTCTATAATTCTTGGTATTTTTGCTGGGAGACAGTTTCTAGCTCAAGCCATTCTATGGTAAGCCGAGCTTGGGCTAAATATTCCTAAAGATTCACTATACTAGGGTCATTGCTCGTCATGATATATTTGGCTTAGGTATTTGTCTGCGTACTCCTGCTATGAGAATGGATGCCTGTTGTCTATGTTTCTTTGTTATGGGAGGCCCAAGCCTCCGTTTGGGTAGTCGTGCTATCGGAGGGTACCACTTCTGTCTGAATAGCTAAGTCATAAGAATGTATGGCCTCTGTTTGGTAACTATTTCTCCAAACATTGCATGTTGTTCCTTAACAAGTTGAGTGAGTGTGGGCTTAGTTGGAGTCCCTGTAGCTTTTGTTTCATATAATTTAGTTTGAATAGTTGCGTTTATTGTTTCCGGAGTTTTGTCTGGAACCTTCCCTGCTGATAATTTTTTTATCCTTCGCCTAAGACTTTTTACTATTTTCTGCAACCTCTGTTGTTCCTTCCTAAGCTTTTTAATTTTGTCTTTATGTCTTTTAGGAGGAACAAATGTTCTGCTAATCATCTCTGCTTCTAACAAGCTTAGTTTCTCATCTTGGTTTTCTTCTACAAGAACTGTGTCCCCAGATTTGTAGTCATCTCCCTGGTTTGTTTCTATTTCTCCTGTTTGGCCTACATTCTCTATATTTAGGCCTACCTGACTGGGTTCTCATGGAGGCATATCACCAACTTGGTTCAACTCTTCTTGAGTGGCCTTTGCCCTTGTTTCTGCTTCACATCTTATGTTTTCTAATATAATTCTATCGTGGCCACAGTTTTTTGTAGATTGGGTTGCTCCAATGTTCAAATTGAGTGGGCTTTCGAGCTGTATGAAATCATCCATATTGGCCAAAATCTGAGCTAGTTTGATATCGTGCAGTATGCCACCTGGGGGACTCGATGTTGAGGGGAGTTTTGATTCATTTCTTTCTTCTTCTCTAGAATTCCTTGATTGCTCCCCATGGTCCAACTCAGGGTTATCTTGGCCTTCTATCTGCAATTGTTGTTCACTTCCTCGGCTAGACAATTCTATGGGTTTGTTGACACTTCCCTAGGGGTTTTTGGCCGCTCTTGAGTTTGTCCTCAGCCAAGTGGAATGTCTGCGCTTTTGGGGAATGTTTGTTGTGAGGGTAGTCCTCTTTCTTTTCAAAATAGGGTTAGGTGCAGGCAAAGCTAGGCCCCCTTCAATGGCAAATACCAATTTCTCCAAAGTTGATTATTGTTAAGAAAGTTTGTAATTCATTATCAGCCTAATCAAGTAGTGGTGGCTCACGACAATTTCTATATGTTGGGAATTTTTCATGCTTCGAGTGGTGTCATGCAATAGGAAATTCAAATATGCAGGCAAATTCACAGAACATTTTTGTTTCAAAATTGCTAACAGTTTAAGTTGACGCGGCCTTACCACGTCTTTTCACCCGTCACATGTGATGTAATTCTAGACAACTCTGGCTAGTTCTCCCCATGGTTCCCCAAGGGATGATGGTCAAACTCCTTTGCCTTTGATGATCAGGTCCTATCCCTCGTCCTTAGAGACTACAATAGCATCCTGCAACTTCAATCTTTTATTAGCCCATACAGGTCCTTGTACTGGTAATCCAGACACTTCAACTATCACCACATCTGTCACTGTGATTTGCCTCCCTCTTATTATAGATTGTCCGTTCTGTAAATTTTGAAGGAATTCAATAGAAATTACTTCGTTGGGTTGCTGAAATCATGTGAAATATGTTATCTACCTAGCTCGGGCTAGAATTTCTCTGGCTGTATTAGAAAAAACTAGTATTAGCGGCTCCCTGCACACTGTTCATCCTCCCATACTACCTGGATTCTACAAATAGTTAGTGTAGCAGAGATGTCACAGTAATAGATAGAGCCGAGTGACAGAACATCAAGTTGTTTTAATGGTTATTTTGGATGATACTTTATAGGCATAAATACTATTATCTAGGACTTGTTATTGTACCACATGCTTTGTAATCATGGAATGTTGTATTTCCATGCACAATTAAATAAAGGAATGACATGCATACATAAATACACTAGAGGTTGCTCCTCGCCCCCCTTTGAAATGATAGGTTGCCTTTGACTGAATGAATGAAGGAATGACGTGTTGGCGGTGAAGTACATGGGTGATAAAAGTGGCAAGGTACACATATTAATGATAGGATCGCAAAAGATATCAGAGTGTTGAAATCAATGCATATAACGAAAATTATGAATAAGTGTGGAGATTTCGTGAGGTCATTCAAAAGGGGAAAAGGACATCTGAAGCAGGAAAGATTCTTTGTCGTCATCACTCCACTTAAACTACTATGATTCATTTTTGAAAGATATCACATGCATAAAGGTTAAAAAATAGATTAGGAACATAATCTCTCTGTAGTAAAGGTAAAAAAATAAGAAAAGGGAGGTATAATAACTATTGATGTTAAAAATATGAGTCCAATACCATTAGCAAAGCTTTTGTTTCTCACAGGCATTTATAGCCTCAACAGAGATTCTTTTTCACCCTTTGGAACCATGATCCTCTATGTATAATTACTGAAGTACATTATGATGTCAGAGTAGAGACCAATGTGTTGGCTTGTGGGCAGGTCGGCTCGTGATGAGACCTCCTATTCCAAGGACTTTATTTTTTTTATGCATCCATTGGATCATATCCCTAGTGTGGTGGCCATAGTGGGAATTCCACTTCGCTGCTTCCTTATGATCATGGTAGGCTAGCTCATGATGAGACCCCCTATCCTCCATCTAAAAAATCATAGAATTGTTAGTATCTATATATATATATAGATATATATATATATATATATATATATATATATAATATATATATATATATATATATATATATATATATATATATCTATTAGCACATATTATATATATATAGAGGGTGGCTCAACACTCCTTAGGAGTAGGGATGGTGGAAGAAGTCTGAACATATCAACAGAAAAAAGTATGCCCTTAACCTTATTTCATGATAATGAAGAGAGAGAATTATAGGGGTTAGGGAAGAACCAACATGGTACAAATAATCAATCAATTTGATTTATACTAAAAATAAGGACAGTGAAGTGATATAGATGGTTGTGTCCTTCCTTTTTCGATTAATACAAAGCAATCTCATTAAAGATGATAACATTCGATTTGCTTGTTCTAGTAAAATTTAAATTTGTATCCTTACATATATATTTGTAAATTTTCCCTATAGAGGATCATAAAGAGTGAGCAAAGCAAAGAAATAATATTCACAAAGTGCTTATTTCCTAAAGGAAACAAAAAAAGAAAACCTCACACAAAGAGTGTTGTTCCTTATATGGAACAACAAAGGAAAAGTGGAAAAAAGAACTTGTATACAATTTATACAAGCAAGTTCAATCAAATAGAAAGGAAAATTTATGTACAAATTAAAAAAAAAAAAAAATTCTTCACTATGTCGATTTTGTGGACGGGTTTCCCTCCTCAACAAGAATTTGTATGGTGGAATCTTCCAGTAATTGTTGGCAAAAGGACTCCCTGGTAAGCGATTTGTGATAGAGTCGTACTCGATGTTCATGCTCTTTAAGAGAGTAGCTAGGCCCATCAATGGTGGATAATGTGAGGGTGCCATTATCATGCACCTCTTGTATCTCATAAGGCCCTAACCATCTGGTCTAGAGTTTTCCCGAGAAATGCTGGAACCTAGAATCATACAGGAGTGCCCAATCTCCTTCATGGAAGATCTTCTTCTTGATAAGGGGATCATGTCATTTCTCTCTTTGTTGTTGAATCAGTGCAGTGTGCTAAAGAGCTGATAGCCGGATTTCATCCAATCATTGATTTGATGTAGCCTATTAATCTGTGCTTCATTTAAGTCCAAGCCTACCTCTAGAGCTATCCTCAATGTCTATATTTTAAATTCGATTCGGAAGATAGGTTCTCTACCAAACACTAGTTGATATGGGGAATATCCCGTGGTATTTCTCCATGTCGTGCGATATGCCCATAGGGCTTCTGGAAATCGAGTAACCTAGTCACGTCTATGTGATGCAACTGTCTTTGTGAGTATTGCCTCGATTACTTTATTGGTGCTTTCTACCTGGCCATTTGC
This sequence comes from Pinus taeda, assembly GCA_000404065.3. Classification (NCBI taxonomy): domain Eukaryota; kingdom Viridiplantae; phylum Streptophyta; class Pinopsida; order Pinales; family Pinaceae; genus Pinus; species Pinus taeda. Next base: position 15,918 of record APFE030870802.1, on the reverse strand, counting down.
CTGTGGGTGGTATGGGGTTGATATTTTGTGCATGATATGATGATTGTTTAATGTTGCAACAATCTTATGGCCTATAAATTGTGGCCCTCCATCCGTGATTATTTCTCTAGGCAAGCCATATCGCATGAATAGTTGGAAAAGAAAGTGGATTACCGAGTCCCCTGTTGCCCTTGGTAATACTTCTACCTCCACCCATTTAGTCACATATTCTGTTGCAACTGGTATGTATGTCTTTTGATTAGATGATGGGTTTATTGGACCAATGAAATCTAATGCCCATCGTTCAGAAGGTTCAATGACTAATTGCGGATGCAAGGCATCTCATCAGACTGGCCAGGGCATCCCATTCTTTGGCAACTATCGCATGCCTAGACAAACTTCTTGGTGTCTTCAAAAATAGTGGGCCAATAATAGCCCATTTGTATGACTTTATGACCAGTCCTGCAGTCTACAAAATGACCACTGCAAGACCCATCGTGGCAAGCTTTCAGGATGTCAAATAATTCATCTTCCCTGACACATCTTTGAATCTGCATATCGGCCGTTGTATGAAATAAATATCCTCCGATCCAAGAGAACCAAGTGCTATGCTATACTATTTTTTTTCTTTCATTAGGTGTTAGGTGCTTGGGTAATTTTCCCACTGCTAGGTAGTTTGCGACATCTGCATACCATGGTGTTTTCACGGTGACAGTGAGTAAGTGTTCATCACGGAACTGGTCTTCTACTGCTACCGAGTCATCTGTCTTTGGCATTCGTGAAAGGAATTCTAATGTTGGATTTTCTTTTCCTAGTCGACCTTTGATAGTTATGTCAAATTCCTGCAAAAGAATCAACCATCTTGTAACTCTTCCATTTATAACAAGTTTATTAGCTAGATATTTAATAAGAGAATGATCAACATACAAAACCACAAGGTATCCTGTTATATAATGTCTGAATTTATTGATAGCATAGATTACAACCAAAAATTCTTCTTCAGTCACATTATAATTTAATTCAGCAGGAGATAGTTTTTTGTTGATGTAGTATATTTCATATGGCTTCTTATCTTCCTCCTGGCCGAGAACTACTCTAATGGCCATGTCTGAAGCATCGGATGAAATCTGGAATGGAAAATCCCAGTTTGGGCACCATAATATTAGGGTTGTTGATACAAGCCATTTTAAGTCTTCAAAAGCGTCATCACATTTGTTAGTCCAAATGAAATCGATATTTCCTATTAATGCATATAATGGTGCAACAATTTGAGAAAAATTATTTATAAATCTTCTATAATAGCCAGAAAATCCCAAGAAACTATGTACCTCAGTTTGTGTGGAAGGGATAGGTATTAAAAGAATTATCTGATTTTTTGCCAAATCTACCTGGATTCCAGTTGTTGAGATACAGTGACCCAAGATGAGGCCCTCAGTCATCATCATGTGGCATTTTTCATGACTTAAAAAAAGCCTGGTAGCAATGCATCTTTGCAGAATTTCTCTAATGTTTGTAATGCCCACTCCAAGTCATCTCCGTAAGGTGTAAATTCATCCATGTACACCTTGAGCCCTTCATTTATCAAATCTGAATAAATGTTGAGCATAGCCCTCTGGAATGTGGCAGGTGCATTACACAGCCCAAAAGGTAAGACCCTGTAAGCAAATGTCCCCCAAGGGCAGGTAAAGGTAGTCTTATCCTAGTCTTCAAAGGCAGTTGGAATTTGATTATAGCCATTGAAGCCATCTAGGAAAGAAAAGAATTTTTTTCCTACCAATGTGTCCAAGACCTGGTCAATGAACGAAAGGGGAAAATGGTCTTTTTGGGTTGCTTTATTAAGATTTGTATAGTCAACACATATACACCACTTTCCATTACTTTTAGGCACCACTACTAATGTTGAGACCCATTTGCTGTCACATATAAGATAGATGAAATTTACATCTAACAATTTTTGTAGTTCAGCTTTAACAATATCTTTAAGGTGAGGGTTTAACCTCCGTTGAGGTTGTCGAATGGTCCTAGCATCTTTCTCTGTATAGATGTGGTGCATGTATAATTGGGGATCAATCCCTTTCATGTCTGGGTAATCCCATGCGAAGGCCTCTTTATATTTTCTCAAAAGTTGAACAAGCTTCTGCTCCTGGTCAGTAGTTAGGTTTTTGTTAATATTTAAAGTTTTTCCTTGCTTAATTTCTATGGTTTTGCTATTATAAACATAAGTTGTTGGTATTGACTGGTCACTAATATCTTTTAAGGGGTCTTCTTCTATTTCATTATCGAGGGCTGCTTCGATCATGTGACATTTTAGATGGGATAGGGCATTTGGTTGGTTAATGTAAGTGTTCATGATGTCATCTTCTATTTGATCCTTGAATTCGTGAGCATCTTCTATAGTTAGCGGTGATCTAATGTTTTCAGTTAGATATGATACAAGTTGTTTTCTAGTTTTTATTATTGTTAAACTTAGCTGAGCTTAAGGATATAAGGATAAATTCTTCACATTTCTTCCTCTTGCTATAGTCATGCTACCTGTTCGACAGCTTATGTAAGAATCTGCGTTTGTTAGCCAAGGTCTACCTAGAATTAGGGTATATCCATTGAGCCAGTGTCTAGGATTGATGATTAGAAAGTTTGTTGGGTATTCCTAAGAGTCTACAGACACAATTACATCCTGTAATGTGCCTTTTGGTTTGACTACCGATTGATCAGCCAGCTCCAACAAGGTCGTGGTTGGGTCCAAGGATGTAATGCCAAGCTTTTGACAAGTTGTTGTTGTAAGAATATTGATTGTTGCTCCTAGGTTTACTAATGCAATGGGGAAGGAGTATCCATTTATTTGCACAGTGACTATAGGGTTTCATGGGTCCTCATATTTACAGGAGTTTCTCTACTTGATAGTAAATCAGATAAGGTACCGACTACATGGATAGTTGGGGTTGTTTTTATTTTCCTCTTTGGCTTTTTCATACACAATTCCTTAATAGTTTTTGCATAAATTAGAATGTTTAGAATAGCCTGGAGGAGAGGTATTTTTACACACAAATTTTTCAATTCTCCCAGAAGATCAAAATCAGGATATTCTATTGGGCGGGGTATGATTAATATCTCTAGGAATGGTGGAGAAGAGGTGATTGTTTGATCATGAGTTTTCTATTTAACCATGTTCTCCACTTGTGGTGCTTGTTCTACAGGTAATGGATCTTCAATTTGTATATTTTTATCCCTGTCTGATTCTATTGTCCATCCAAACCTTAATTTAATCTCATTACACTCCCTCAACTCGGTTTCTGACTCTAGTCCTTCACTAATTTTCACACATTGAACCGGTCTATTTTTTGGGTTCGTGTTGGGTTGGGCTGGGAGCTGTGGTCGTAGGTTGGTCTAATGGTTTTGTTGCAATGTGAAGGGTGCTGGAAGTGTAGGTTAAGGTAGGGGGATTGTTATTGCTAGCTGGTTTGTAGGTCTTTGCTAGCTTGACTGGCAGTTCTGGTTTTGTGAAGTGGAGGGTGACAATTGAGATTGATATGCATTATTTTGCCAGAATGGTGGGAAGTAAGAATAACTTGGCCAATTGTTATTTTGATTTGACTGATTGGGCCAAGGTGGCATAGAGAATGGTTGTTGTAACCAATTGGAAAAAGGTGGCTAGTTTTGCCATATAGCTCATGGGTATTGTTGCAAATTATATTGCGAGGGTTGAAAGAAAGAAGATGGATCAGTAGGCATACCTGTATGTCATGGTTGCCATTCCCGACGCTGATTTAGTAGGTAGACTGGTTCTTTTCTTCCTCTGCCTCCTTATAGACTTCTTTTAACCCTGGGAGTGATGGGTAGCCTCCTGTGGCATGAGCTTTAGTACATATGGCACAAGTTTTCACCATATCCGATGAGCACTCTTCGTGACTATGCTTCTTCCTGCATCTAGGATAGAATATCACCAAGTTTTGTTTTGCTTCAACCTGCTTTTTCTTGGCTTGCATAATGTCTAATTGCGTTGTCAGGGTTCCCAAAATATCTGTTTTGAAATCCTCTAGCAGGTTGCCAATTCCTGCATGAGTTATACCTCCACTAGAGATTTTTTTGTCCCTGGTGGTCATGTCGCATTTTGCTAATTTCAATCTCGTAATGCCTCTTGAACACCTAATACACAATTTAATAATGTAAGCATACTCTTCTTGATATATGTCACCTTTACCCATAATATTTAATGTCTCTATCCATTGTTCTTTCATCCCTTTAATCAGTGTAGTTTTTAGCACATTATGAGGCAAATACAGGGTTGCATAGAGAGACTGTTGGAGGTTATATTTAAAATGTTCCACATATTCTTCTAACTTTTCACTGAGTATTACTACCATTTGGAATATTACATCTTTCAATTCCCTAGGTCTGCAATAGTCGTGATATTTTCTAAGGAAAATGGTTTTCATTTGATCCCAATCATTTATTGTGCCCCCACCTAATCCCATAAACCATCACAAGGCTGGTCCTTTTAATGTAGAGGGAAACAACTTTAGTTGTTGGGGGTCGGTGGTATAATCATAACCCCGACATAAAACATCAAATTCAAACAAAAATGCATCTGGATTGTCTGATGTCAGTCCATGAAAAGTGGGAATATTTTGGAGAGGAATAGCTATCATGGGTACGTTGATAGCTATGTCAATGATGGGATACTGCAATGTAGAGGTCTGGGGTGCTTGTGGCTTGTTGGCCATTTGATCAAATATATGCTAGTACCCTTTCGGGATCTCTAGTGAGTTATTCCTAAGATGATTATAAGGGGTGGGAATGATCTTAACAACACTCCCTCGGTCTGGGATACTGGGTGTTCCTTGTTGAATTACTACTAGAGGGGATCTTGGCTCCTCTGTTTCCCCTGTTTCTCCTCCTCCTTCACGAATATTAAAAGAATTTCCTTCTTGTGAGGAAATTGTGCGTGAATTTTCAATTTCTTGAAAACTCTACTCAGTTCGTACTGTTTTGCTATGGACGTCAGCGTAGGCTACAGATGGTGAGCTTGTCACCAGAAGGGAGACAGTAGGTTGTCTGGAAGCAACATTTCTAGAACCTACTGATGGCTGAGATTCGACTTTCTTTAAGATGTCATCTATGGAAGTTGATCATCCAAGGGTCACCAGTCCCTTCGATCTATCGAGTTTGGGTAGTGGAATTGGATTGTTTTCAATTTTTTTCTTCTTAGACATTCATGCAAATAATTCAAATGTTTATCCCTACCCTAAGTTCCTAACAATTCTGCTGGAAAGTAGGCAGGGGAGCAAGTATTTTATGTGCTCCTTACACAGGTTGCTACCTTTTGCTTTTAATACCCAATTCTCTCTCAACAAACAAGCATCGAATGTACATTACTCTTTAGAAATGGCTACACTCTCCCCGAGAACGACGCCAAAATGTTGGTCGATAAAAGGTGCCTTTTAAAACTCCTAATTATCCTCACATTGATTATTAATCCGGGCAAGTCTTCTTATTTCAAGAGTGTACACAGTATGTGGCTGCTATTTAAATCAGAGAGTAATGTTCCTAAATTGCATTATAGATCTCTTAAATACAAGAGTAAACGGATGCATCTAGTAAATTCCAATTGTAACCTCTAGTGTATTTATGTATGTGTGTCAATCCTTTATTCGATTGTGCAGGGAAATACAACATTCCATGATTACGGAGTATGTGGTACAATAATAAGTCCTGGATAACAATATTTATGCGTGTAAATTATCATCTAAAATAACCATTATAACAACTTGTTGTTCTGTCACTCGGCTCTGTCTATTACTGTGATATCTCTGCTACAATAAATGTTTGTAAAATCCAGGGAGTATGGGAGGAATAATAATGAGCAGAGAACCGCTAATATTGGCTCTTTCTAATGCAACCAGAGAAATTCTAGCCCGAGCTGGGTGGATAACATATTTGACACGATTTCAGCAACCCAATGGAGCAATTACTATTGAATTACTATAAAATTCACAAAACATTTTTATTTCAAAACTGCGATGAGTTTAAGTTGACGCAGCCTTACCACGTCATTTCGCCCGTCACATCTGCTGTAATTCTAGACGACTCTGGCTAGTTCTCCCCATGGTTCCCCAAGGGATTATGGTTGAAATCCTTTGCCTTTGATGATTAGGTCCTGTCCCTCGTCCTTAAAGACTGCAATAGCATCCTACAACTTCAATCTTTTATTAGCACATACGTGTCCTTCTGCTAGTAATCTAGACACTTCAGCTATCATCACATCTGTCACTGTGATTTGCCTCCCTCTTATCATAGATTGTCCGTTTTGTAAATTTTGTAGGAATTCAAGAGCAATTGCTTCGTTGGGTTGCTGAAATCATGTGAAATATGTTATCCACCCAGCTCATTCCAGAATTTCTCTGGCTGCATTAGAAACAACCAGTATTAGTGGCTCCCTATGCACTGTTCTTCCTCCCATACTACCTGGATTCTATAAACAGTTAGTGTAGAAGAGATATCACAGCAATAGACAGAGCCGAGTGATAGAACAAAAAGTTGTTATAATGCTTATTTCAAATGATAATTTACAAGCATAAATACCATTATCTAGGACTTGTTATTGTACCACATACTTCGTAATCGTCGAATGTTGTATTGCCCTGCACAATCAAATAAAGGACTGACACACATACATAAATACACTGGAGGTTGCTCCTCGCCTCCCTTTGAAATGATAGGTCACCTTCGACCGAATGGATGAAGGAATGGCGTGCTGGCGGCGAAGTACAGGGGTGATAAAAGTGGCAAGGTACGCATATTAATGATAGGATAACAAAAGATATCAGAGTGCTAAAATCAATGCATATAACAAAGATTATGAAAAAGTGTGGAGATGCCGTGAGGTGATTCAAAAGGAAAAAAGGACATCTCAAGCGGGAAAGAGACTTTGCCGTCATCATTCCATTTAAACTACTATGAATGATTTTTGAAAGATATCGCATGCATAAAGGTTCAAAAATAGATTAGGAACACAATATCTCTGTAGTAAAGGTAAAAAAATAAGAAAAGGGAGTTATAATAACTATTGATGTTAAAAATATGACTCCAATACCATCAGAAGAGCTTTTGTTGCCTGCAGGCATTTATAGCCTCGAGAGAGTTTCTTTTTCACCCTTTGGAACCATGATCCTCTATGTATAATTAGGGAAGTGCATTATGATGTCAGAGTAGAGACCAATGTGCTGGCTTGGTAACCAGATGAACACATTGCTATTCACTGGGAAGGAGCGAAAGGTGGGCAGGCTGGCTCGTGGTGAGACCTCCTGTTCCAAGGACTTTGTTTTTTTTATGCATCCATTGAATCATATCCCCGACAACAGTGCCAAAATGTTGGTCAATAAGAGGTGCCTTTTAAAAATCCTAATTATCCTCACATTAATTATCAATCCAGGCAAGTCTTCTTATTTCAAGAGTGTACACAGTATGTGGTTGCTATTTAACTCAGAGAGTAATGTTCCTAAATTGCAATATAGATCTTTTAAATACAAGAGTAAATAGATACATATAGTAAATTCCAATTTCAATTAAAGAAAACTCAATCGTTTAATGAAATCAAATCTTACATTCATCAAAGTAACAGCAACAACAACTGAGAGTACAATAGTGATAATTGATCCCTCTTTAACTGATTTAATCTAAATCAAACCCTATCCTCAATAATTAATCTAAACAATGAATGATATCAATTTGAGAGTTTCAACAGTGATAGTTAATATTCTTTACGGTTTATTATATCAAGCGGAATACTTATCTAAGTAACTTGATCTGAAATGAAAGTAAACTAAATCAATGACAATACTACAAATTATATAAAGCAAAGAGATTCTATTAATGCTGGAAAATAATAAATAGTGAAGCGATAAAATCACAGAAAGCAAGAATACTATCAAACCATCACACTTGCGAGAATTGGAAATGTATGACACAAGAAAAGCAGTTGAATCCACTAGTGGTCGCACCCTTAACCACCAACGAACACTGCTAAGTTACTTCAGGAAACACGAGGGAACAACAACTTTACTTATATATTAATCATCAAACTGAATGAGCATTACAATATATTCGTGTTCTTCTCGACAACTAGAGTCTGTAATTACAATTACAATTTCAATAATACATAAATTCCTCCTCCTTTCCTTCTTACAAAAAATCTCCTTTTACAATAGGAAAGGGTAAAAAGATAAATGATAAATGTGATCCCTCAAGATCTCTCGATACTGAGGGATTTGCAATAGTTTTTCATCTTTAGACATCATTTCCTTTCTTGTGCTGATTCTTCTAATTTTGTTTTGGCCTTATCTACAACCTCCGCGTTCCTTCCTTAGCTTATTGATGTTTTTTGTTCTTTCATAGGGAACAACATTTGTCCCTTTTGTTGTTTTCTTGCATAAAGAAAGGTAACAATTAGCTAAGTCGTAACTGCAATAATTCCTTCATTTCTTACAGTAATTCCTTAATATATTAGCGCATTAAGATATAGAAAAGATAGAAATAAAGGGAAATGATGACGAGTTTAATAGTAAATGCATACCATTTCCATGACTCAACACTTGTTCGAAAGGAGACATTTGTGTGGAAAAGTTTCCAAAGAATGAATCAAAGGAATAATTACCAACAATGGAATTTGGTCTAACACATGGTTCAATTTGTTCTCCAAAATCGATAACAGGAGATTTCATATGTCTTTCTCTGTCTACTATAATTTGATTTGGTTTCATGTTACAAGGAAGAAGAAAGTGAGACAAATCTGTTGTGAGATGCCCATTCAATTGTTTCAACCAATCTCGACTCAAAATTAAACCATGCTATTAAAGAATTTTGACTACTACAATATCTATCATTTGGTGGACTTAAGGATTGGTGGAGATCCTAATGAGAATTTTTAGTAACTCTCCTAAACCTTAACTTTTGTTCTCCTGAGTAATTATGCAATATGAATAGATGATTTTTGAGGTTGAGCGTCAAGTTTTAAACAGACTGAGTAAGGCATAATGTTAGAAGATGCCCCATATCAACTACGTAGGTGTGAACATTTTTGTTGAAAATTTAAAAAGAAGGGAGAATGGAGGGTGTAAGTGAGTTAGATCTTTCCCTAATCATTACAAGATCAATGTAGCTATCAAAAACAAGATTTTAGTGAATAATAGCTTTTTTCTTTTTGGCTAATGTGCTAGGAGGAAGGGGGGACTTATCAACATAACTTAGAGCTTTCAGAAAAATGTTCTTTTGGGATTTATGTTTCCTTAATTCATATAAATTGATGTTTTATCTAGTTCTTTTCATATCCTCGAAAATGTCATATTCAATTTTATCAGGGACAATTAAAGTTTTGGAAGCTATACTATCATTATTTGGCGACTGGTTTGAAGTAGTTTTTGGTTGAGGGGAAGTAGACTTTTGTTGATGTGGATTGGGTGTTTGTTGGGCATTTTTACTTCTATTTTGTACAGCTAAAACTTCTTCAAATGTACAACTTATATCCCAAAAATAATTTAAATATAATTACTCTCCTCGTTCTTCTTCATTTTATTCCTCATCTGCATATACTTCTTCATTATCAACAACAGATATTTTGCCACCAAGGGCTATTTGTGGATTCCTAATAAGCAAATATCTAAATTGTTTCCTAGACATAGATACCTCAACTAGTTTCTCTTTGACATTGACCATTTCACTAGTTAAAGTTTTCAAGACCTTTTGCAAACTTTCCATCTTAAAAGCATCTTTATCTTTTTTCTCCTCTTTTGCAAGAGTTCTCTAATAGGTTGAGAGGATTTATATTCTTCAGTTGATGACTTTTTTGCAATGCTAGTCATTTCTTAGTCAACCTTTAAGGCTTCTTGCATGGCTTCATTAAGAGTGGGTTTTCTGGCTCATTTAACAAACATGGAAATTGACACAGGTAAGGAGGAAGTGTAGAAATCTATTTGAATTTCAACTCTTGGTTTATATCTATCAGGCATCTTGTTAATAAGCTTGAGGAATCAATGGTTAAAGTCTTTAATATTCTCTTTTGGGACCATTTTGATCCTAGACAACTTAACTAAGATAATGGATGAACTCTCGACGTCTCCAAAATTTTTAATTAAAAGGTCATCAAAAGTGCCCAATCCTTAATGTTATTTGTTTGTAAGGAAAAATACCAACTTGAAGCCTCTCCTTCAAATGTATAAGGAAAGAGTTGACATACAACATCCTCTTCGTCAACTCTTCTTGAATTGAGTGACAACATGAAATTTTTTATATGGTCTTCCGGGAGTTGTTTTGGTTAAGTTCGTGGAACTTAGGAAGCCACTTTTCAGGATTTTTGGGGAGATCATGTTGATCACCAGGAACAGTAACTGCCCCTAGGTTTTTCCAAGGGTGTACTCACTGTGGTTGTTAACCCGCCATATTAATGGGTTGATGAGGTGCAGGAATTCGTAGAGTGACAAGAGGTGGTGTAGGGGGTTGATTTCAACTACCACCAGAAGTAGTGATAGTTTTCCTATGTGGGTGCAATGGAAATGGAATTTTAAGGGGTTTTATCCATAGCCTAAGGATTTGGGATCTAGTAAGAACACCTAGTTGTAGAGAAAAAGAAACAGTAATACCAGAATCAAAGGAGACTCTTGATGATTGTCCTAGACTTTTTAATCCTTCAATTCATTGTCTAATAGATTGAATGTCTTCAAGGGTAGTTTGATAATATGAAGAGGTTGGTGGGAAATTGAGAGAAGGTCAAAGAGCGTGTGGTTGTTGAATGGGAGACTCTAAAGTAGAATCAATGGATATGAATCATGGAGAAGTTGCTTCAAATGGAACAGAGGAGATGGAAGAAATATGTATGGAGGGGAGTTCAGGTTGTACAAGTGTTGATGAGGGAGAGGGTCTTGATTCAGATTTTCTTGATACTTGTTGAGACCCACTCGCCATTCATTGCTTTGTGTCCCTCCTTCTATCACCAAAAGTATTGAGCTCCAGAAATATCTTAACTCAACACAGGAGGAACTACGAGGTCAGAGTCCCGATTAAACTCATTTCCATTAATGGTAGCCCTAACTAGAATTTTGGGACCAGTTTACCCTTCATGAAGTGATGCTCCAATGAATGAAGGCTTGATTTGAGGAAGGTAAATTTTTTTGTACTTTTGAAAATGTGAAGGAAACACAGTGAATAAAATTTACACTAAATGAAATTCTACCTATATTATAGTAATGTATATACAATCCTAGGATAAAACTTATGCTAATGGAATTAAAAGATGGATAGTAAATTCGATAATTGAAGATTAATCAAAAAAACTATTGTCAAAAGAATAACCGCAAATACAAAATCTACTTTCTCCAAGAAAATAAAAAAAATGATAAAAATTAAATAAGATATTTACATGAACAAAAGAGGATGTCTTTCATGTAGTCTTTCACTTTCATTTGTTTCTTTCCTACAAGTTAGAAAGGCTCAAACCAAATTATTTGAAATGAGTTCAATACTACTTGTAGCATCCATGCATAAATCGCCAATAACATGTATGTACAAAGTAAAAAGATAAAAAAAAATGACTGACATATTCAAATCTATTAGTGTGACATCCATCAATGTGTGCAAGGAATATGATACACAAAATTATAAGAGCACCTACAAAAGTATAAATCAACTTGTTAATTAGTAAGAGATTAAAAGATTAACACTAATGAAAACTAACAAGCTTGATATAAACTTCACATTTTTCTTTTAAAAGGTTAACAAGATATAAAATCTTCTCTTTTTCCTTTCTTTTTTAAATTTAACCAAAGATTTCATCTAATTCATATGGAATACCACGTAAATCAAAACGTATTATAATATATATATATTGATATGTATTATATATAATATATATTATATGTAATATATATTGTTATATAAAAATATTGTATACATATTATAACTCATTTTATTTAAAAAATGTCGAAAAACATGACATTCACATTTGATGTATAACACGTCTTTTGAAGAAAACAAAAAGAAAAAAGGAATAACAATCCACTCAAAGTCTCGTTACCTCTTATTTGAAATGCGCTCAATAATAATAAAAAACAAGAATAAGAAAATCACTCCTGCCGAAAGGTCGATAACGACATAGTAAACAGTTTAATTATCCCCGATCTCATTACAAACAAAGAGTTAACACCTCAATGTACCAACACTATGTCGACTTTTATTCATCAGGTTCAGGGACTGTGACAGGAAAAAGTGGGTTACAGTGATGCTAGTCCATGTGCCAGGAGAAACATTTCGGAACCCCATATTAAATGAAGCACAATTTGTTTTATATAGAACCCTCAGAGAAATTCCTTTTAAAAAAATACAACAAACTTATAAGTGTCCAGAGACCCATCGTATCAAAATTGTTTTACAAGTGTAGGCAGTTTAAACAAAAATTGACCCAAGCTGACAGTATGTAGCGAAGTCTCTAATGGTATCCGAGCTTATTCAATCGAATATGATATCCATTTACAGGGCACTGGAAACATTGTTTATTGCCATTGGAACTCATCGAATTTCTTTACCTTGACAAACTAGGATCCTTTTATTGTGCAGATTGTTGTTGATAGATTCCAGGGACTTATTTTACTTGCAAATTGCACCATTAACCATCAGTAGACATGGGAGAAACGATATGGTTAAATTGTGAGTATCTCTCTCTTCTAGTGTGTCATTTAAATGTTGGAGAATAGGCTGGAATCGCTGATAAAAAACCCAATTCCAAATCTTTGTTTATTTCGACCAATGGTATGAAATATTATATGTGATCAAACAAACATTCATTTGGTTATCGTTTATAAATCAGAGCATTCTTCAAACATTATAATGATAATAACTTGTTTGACCAACGACTTCATACAATGCTCGGCATAATATATTTATTATTATGTACATGGATACTTACAAATACATTTATTTACATATCATCATATATTTTACATTAACGTATATATCATAATATTTTTATATTAATATTTCTATCTATCTATATCTATAAATATTATGAAATATCATAAAGAGGCTAAAACAAGTCAAAACTAAATAAGTTAAAGGGAATTCATCAAGCCATTTTGCCAAGATGACAAAACCAATGGAATACTATAAAATGTCGCAAGGTTTACTTCAAAGGCTGAAGTAAAGTAAACTGAATATTAGAAAGTTGTTGGAAAGCCTTTGATAATGGATGTGATGGCGACAAGTAAAATTTTTCCAAGCAAAGAAAACCGAGAATAGCCTTAGCAAAATTTACAAGAAGGGTCCCCATTTATTATGTAAAGAGAAAACCAAAATGGGCGGTTGTTGCTACTACAATAGATATGGAGGTTGACTAGAAGTTGACCGAGGAACACACTGATGTTGATGGGTATATGCATAGGAGGTACTTTCCCCTGTACGAAGTAACACATGAAGGATCTAGGGGAGGATAGATGCATGAGGTACTAGGCCCATGTGGGGATGGCCATATACCATGTCTCCTTGTAGATTTTGGAAATGTTGATGGCATGTGATGGAATAAATCACACAATTAGCAACATGAGATGCCCCCAATGTAGAATAACCAAGCTGAGTATAAGGAGTGTGTTGGATAATTGTTTATATATAGCCTTAATGAGCATAAATTAGGTCATACTGCATTACCTTTTATATGGTGTATTCCTCATTTCCAAGGAATATCAAAGAAACATCCTTTGTAATGGGAGGGAGTAAGGATTTAATGAACCACTATATATTATCATTAAATTGTTGATCTTTCTATAAGCTTGACCATATGTGCCACTCCTGAATGTGAGACATAATGTGGGTGGAAATGTTTTGGAAACAAGTGATCAAGATATCAATACTAGTATCACAATAGACAAGTAGTTGAAAATATGACAGAAAAGCATCCAAAATAGTAGCAAACACTTGGTGAGAGCCATGGGGTTGGTGAACATACCATTTTGTACTAGTATTGGTGAGGGTGCATTGAAACAGTTGAAGACAAACCAAGTCATGTATAATGGATTATATGAAAAATAGATATGGAAAGACCATATATGGTTAGACAAATATTCTCCACAATTGCCTTCAAAATTGGGAATGTCTACAAGAAGTTTGGTAGGTATGGGTGGCCAATTAAAATCGTGATGGAAATGATCATTAATGAGTTGGATCAAATTATGTAAGTTCAAGTTAGCCATGAATGGGAGAAATTACCAAGTAATTGTGTTTCCAGGGGTTTCTCATGTTTTATCTCCGTGGGGTTGGAAGTATCCCATGTGTCCTTGTAGCTATGGGGGATGTTGATTTTATGTGATGGACCGAATCCAACCATTAGCAAAATGAGATGCCCCCATTGTAGAATCACTAAGGTGATTATAATGAGAATATTAGATAATGGTGTATAAATAGCCTGAATGAGCATATGTAAGGTCATATTGTGTGGCCTTTTGGATGGTTTATTCCTATTTCCCAGGAATGTCAAAGAAACATCGTTGGTAATGGGAGGAAGTAAGGATTTGAATAACCATTCCATAAAGACATGATCATTTAATTATTAAGATTTGTATAAGCTTCACCATATGCGTCATTCTTGAAAATGAGTAATGTGGGTGGCAATGGTTTGGCAACAAGTGATCAAGATACCAATGCTAGTATCATGGCATACACGTAGTTCAAAATATTATAGTAAAGTATCCAAAATAATAGAAGACACTTTGTTAGAGCCACGAGGTTGGTCAATTCACCATTTTGTAGTAGTATTGTTGAGGGTGCATTGAAATAATTGAATATAGACCGAGTCTTCTACAATGTAGTATATGAACACCACATATGGAAAGGCTGGATATCGTTATACAAATATTCTCCAAACGTCCCTTCAAAATTGGAAATGTCTAAGGTAAGTTTGGTAGGTATGGGTGGCCATATCAAATTATGATGGAGAGGATCATTAATGAGTTGGATCAGGTAAGTTCAAGCTAGCCATGAATGTAGGTTTTAACCCCGTACAGAAATTACCTGCATATGAATTCTAAATCACATGAAAAATAAAAAAGGAGAGCATAACACATAAAACACATATACACAGAGATTTCCCACTGGATCCAAAAATCGGGACTACTAGCTTGATTTTTCATTATGTTCCTTTCAATGTTACAATACATATTTATATATGCTGAAGCATCAAATACCATGGACTGAAAAACCATCGCGTCCAAAACCATGGACCGAAAACCATCGCGTCCAAAAAACATGTGCGAAAATCATGCACAAAACCATAGGTGGGTCCGCCCAACCTAACATAGGGTCCAAAACCAAAATTTTCTGGGGCGCTGCCCCGGACCACATAAAGTGGGGTTACGGGTACCCCTCAAACCCCCTGTTAACTATGTGGAAAGAATATAACACAACCCAACAATCTCCCACTTCTTGTTTTCTTTCCACATGGGGCCACAGGAGAGCTTAGTCATTTTTCCAGCCCTGAAATACCCATTGTTTCTCTACACCAAGAGAACTTCTCAGAGCTAACATATTTTGTCAATGCATCTGCAGTATTCTTCAAAGTCTCCACCTTTACTAGCAACACCTTTTTGTCTTCTATCATATCCCTCACAAAGTGATACTGAACATCAATGTGCTTTG
Organism: Pinus taeda; assembly: GCA_000404065.3. Lineage (NCBI taxonomy): Eukaryota > Viridiplantae > Streptophyta > Pinopsida > Pinales > Pinaceae > Pinus > Pinus taeda. The sequence continues at coordinate 273 of APFE030870802.1, read as the reverse complement.
TCTTTGAATGATAAGCAGGGTTCTTTGCCAAGAAAATTGCAATTTGGCTGTCACAGTCTATCCTTATAGCTCCCTGTACTAACCCCATACTTGAACACAATCTCTGCAACCAAACTGCTTCCTTGCTTGCATGAGTGGCTGCCATGTATTCTGCCTCTGTAGTTGATAGTGCGACTACAGATTGTTTCTTACTCATCCAACTGACTGCACCTCCAAATAGGTTAAACACATACCCACTTGTAGATCTTCTCTGATCTAGATCTCCAGCCCAGT